>CAKNXH010058712.1:83313-103257 GCA_932178445.1 Andricus quercusramuli | reverse complement strand
CCTATACTGTGATCTAAAGTTGGTCTTTCTTTTCACGAGGGGTAGCTCAGTGGCGGGTACTCTGGACTGATACACGAGGGATCGCTGTTTCAAGTTTCGACGCATGCACTTTTTATCAATTTTTTTTTGACCTGGACCACGCATTCATACGAATTCACACGCGTACAATTCGCGCTGTCTCAATTCATCTAAATGCGTCTGCATGCGTTTGAACGAATCAGAAGACGGGATTCACGCGCATTACAAAAAAGTTCATTCGCCCCAATCCGTATCAATTCTTTCTTTTTGCTGGGCTGAAAAGAGAGTGTGTTCAAAAACGAAAGAAGCGAAAAAAAACCCTCTTTACTGAACATTTGGGGACAAAAGAACATGGTATCGACAAAAAGAATGAAGGGAACTGATTTTCCGAAGCGTTCGCAGTTGTGAGGTACTTTTTTGGGGTCAAAGTGACATCGCGACCTTTTGTCGTCAAACAGACTTCTGATTTTGATTCAGCGACCTAAAAAACATACAACTATCATGTCTTTGTGAGTATTCGGGCTATTCTCCTTGTTGAACTCACAGAAGAGCCCTTTTTCGGCAGTTTTAAGGCGCCATTTGAGGATAGGATAGGCAGTTTGGTGGTGAGGCGTGCGTGTTGTGGTAGGATAATCCAAAAACTAGTACATTAGAGCCGATCAAAACCGAATACATGCGAAAAAAGTAATCGAAATTCATTTTCAGTTTCGAAGAGCGCGAAGTAACCTCAAATTCGGATTTGGCGACGTCATAAACTTACTAGTGTCGTATGCGTCTAAACATCGAGGCCGTTTCTCCTTTTCAAACTAACGGATCGGCTAGGCTCGCGGATTAAGCTGACTTTCGAGGTAATGTTTGACTTTTCTTAGGTCAGCCGTGATTTGTGACACAGAGGGATACGAGGAAAGACAGGATCAATTGAAGTAACCTGAAAAAAATGAAAATTACGCCATTGGTCACATTAGAATTACCAAAAAGGACTACTCTGGCAATTTTGGGATGGTATATTTAGATTCTAGGGATGGACATGGACTTTTCTGAAAAAAGCTCCAGATCCACACTTAGCGACCATGAAACATAAGGTAACTTTGTTCGGGCTTATTTGCCCCCTACAACTGGAAGATCGCTTATTCTGGCTAACTGGAGGCAGTTTTGAGGTTAGGTTTAACGGTTTTAAGGCTAGGAGTGGATAGGCTCTGAACAGGGATTAATCAACATTACACTTAAATCCAGTGACCCGAAAAATCTGCAAAAATGTGGAAGGGTTACATTTTTTATGAACAAAAAGGACTATTTTAGCTATGTTTAGGTGTTTTTTTAAGTTAGAGAAAAATCCTGACCCAATGGGACCAAACGGCCACCGGATTCTGATTCAGCGACATCAAAAACATAAGACCAACATAGTCTGGTCAAAAATTCAGACAACTTTCTTTTTTTTTGTGTGTCTGTGATTATTATTATATTATAAGTTTCAAAAATTTAGTTCTCTCTACAAAAATGGGAAACACTCAGCAAAAATAAAAGCTATTAAACAAGACTAACTCCATTTCAAACATAATTTTATTCTGTACAAATAATCTATTCAACAACAGTCACTAAAATATTATTTCGAAACATGTGAAGAAGTAAAGGTTAAAAAACAGGGTCCACGGACCACGGGTTCGACAAAAATCAGGTATCTTTCTGGAAGCTTTCTCAGTTCATAGTCGGAAAGAACATTCTAGAGGGCTAACAATTTTAACCTACAAAATGATTGATATAGGAAAAGGCTATTTCAGCGCCTAATACCGATAGAAGGACGTGTTTCAGCTTCAGTGGTAAATATTATAACTATATATAAATGAAAGAAATTATTGTAATTCCTGTTTTTGAAATAGGAAACTGTATCCCCGAATCGCAGATTTTCGTACCTTTAAATTCGGTATGCACCACTTCGCGAGTTTACAATTTCTAATTCAAGTTTTGAGAAAATATTAAAATTGAAATGTAACATCGAATTGTAATAATAACTCCACTCATTTTTATTGTGGTTAGGCCTTTCCAATCTTTATATGATTTTCACGTGAACTGTAAAATGGATGAAAAATTATTTATACTTTAAAAACCTCTGTCAACATTATTCTCATTTTCTAAGCGCTTTATTAAAGTAGTCCGGCTATTGGAAAAGCTAGTCAATGCTATGTCCAATATTATTTTCTAAAATTCGGAATTGAACTCGAAACTTGGCCAGTTTATCAATTAATAAATAAAGTTTTGAATTTGCATGCTGATCAATATGAATAAAATATTTCTAAAAAAATCATAAAATATAACTTTGAGCGCTGAACCGACTCGATTTGAGTCAACGTCATTTTTCACGTTCAGCAGTTGGCAGCGTAACCACATATCTGGAAATTCGAAAAAGTAAACATAACCTTCAATAAACCGGCGACAAAATCATTATTTATCATTTTGCGCGATTCCCGATTACAGCAGAAGCTGTACTACCAACCTTAGTCAACGCCACACCGTTTTCGTCATATTTTACCCCGTTATGTTTTGCTATAATTAAGCTCAAATACCCCGAAAGCAGGTACAAATAAGCAGTTATTCAAATTTCACATTATATTTTCTGTCTCCAAAAGAGTTTTCCTAACAATATTCAACGTGTTTAAAGCCAAAATTAACCATTTTTGGAGTCCGCGAAAGGCCTCTCCATAAGGTCCCATGTTTTTTGACACGACTTTAATCAGTGGTAATTCAAATTTTGACCTGGAAATGCCCCCTAAAGAAGGTATTATGTGAAAGAGGACATATTTCTCTGTAAAAAAAAAATTTCGATAATTTTTGATCTGAGATCTACTCTACTCTATATATATATATATATATATATATATATATATGCTCCTGCCGAAGACGGGCAACTTAGCTGACCCTGAGAATTACAGGCCAATAACTTGTCTGAAAATACTGTATAAGATCTTTACAGCTATCCTAAATGAGAGGATTGTTCACACAATTGAACCTGTTTGGCGAGAGATGTATGAACAACGCGGCTCAAAGAAAGGCGTAGCAGGATGTCGGGAGAACCTGCTCATCGATAGATATGTTTGTAAAGATGCAGCATCCTATCAACGATCTCTATCGATGGCCTGGATAGATTATCGAAAAGCTTTTGATTCAACCTTCCATAGACTTATCATCTGTCTGTTGGAAAGCTTAAAGGTTCATCCACACATCGTGAGATGCACAGAGAGATTAATGCCGCTTTGGAAAACACCATGACCCCTCTTCTCTTTTGCCTCACATTATTGCCACTGTCTCTCGCACTTCGCCATTTCGAAGGGTACCTCTGTGGAAAACCCGGAGATCGAAAGCATAAGGTCACTCATGTATTTTACATGGACGATCTCAAGATCTATACTAGAAATGAAGAGAAACTACATCAAACTCTAAAAATTGTCAAAGGATACACTCAAGAGATTGGAATGGAGTTCGGGTTAGAGAAATGCGCCACGATTAATTTGAAGAAAGGAAAACTTAATGGCATCCCCGAAGACCCTGAGCTCGTCGACAGAAGCGCTTTACGACACCTTAGCGCTGGAGAGACCTATAAATACCTGGGCGTGTCACAGAGCTGCATTCAGGACGTGAAATCTATAAAGGATACTCTCCGAAGCAGATACAAACGTCTCATCCGGCAGATTTGGTCTTCCGAACTGTCGGCTGAGAACAAAGTATCTGCAACGAACATGCTTGCCGTCCCGGTAGTACTCTATTCATTTGGAGCGGTTCCATGGGCGAAGGACGAGCTCAGATCCCTTGATATCGGGACGCGTAAGGTTTTGCACATGAACAAAAGCATGCACCTTAAGTCTTCTGTTCCGCGACTTTACATCTTACGCCGCCTGGGTGGTCGCGGAATATTGAATCTTGAATGTCTTCACAACAGGATTATTCTGGGTACAGCACATATAGTTGCAAATGGACAAGTCCCTCTTCTTAAAATGGTCAGGAAACATGAAGAAGCGGGTAAAGGGGCATTTTTGTACAAAGCAGCGGAGGAGGCTGCTGAGACACTCGGCCTTGACTCAAGGGGATTTATCAGCGTTATGAATCGGAATTCCAGTTTCCGGCCGCACGGATGAATATTTTGGTCTGATATTTTGCATACCTCATCTAAATAATATTCTCTTTTCGGGTGAAGAGCCGGTTTTTTGGAAAAATGTTTATATTTAAAATTATAAACAAAAAGAAAAGAAGAATAGAGAAAAAATGCAGTGACGCTCAGTACTAGCTGGGTTTGTATTTTCGATGCCTGTGCCTCGACCCTCGTACGAGGCAAAGGCCCCGTCGCGCGAGTGGAGAGACTCGAACGCGTCGAGTTACCGGAACGAATCACCTTCCTCATTCTTATGAGATGCAGGCCGGTTCAAAAAACTGAAATTATGAAAGCATTGCGTGATTTAATTTTAATTATCAGAAATAGTTCATTCATATAATTTGAAGAAAGTGGAAAAAAGATTCATGAAAATCGGTTAATATTTGCCCCACTAATGGAAATGTTGAAGCATTTTCATCTGTTTATGTATTATAGGTTTACTCGAAGTATGAGAAAATCGAGATTTTTCATTCTTTATTCTTCAATAGCGGTTTGCATGTGATGAAAATCATCTCAAATCGACGCAAGAGTACACCCAGAATGCAAATAATTTGATTATTGTCATTAACTGTTATAAACAAATGACATTAACAAACAGCCACATAGTGTAATTCGCGTTTGTTGGTCAAAATTTGTTTTCGGATAAGTATGCTTTACATTATAGTGAGAGTGACTGTTATTCACAATTGTAAACGTTATAAACAATTTCTTGCGCGAATTCGAAATTTGGTTCTTCCTTTACTATCTGCTAACCCCACCTTTGCGCTCGGTTCGATGACGCTGCGTTGAAATCTTGTTCACGCACACACGGCTGTTCATACGGCGCTCCTCATTGGTCCAGTTCAAATATTTTATAACGATAATGAAAATTTTGTGATATGGTCAGTATATAATTCAAGTAGACTGGAGGTACTAAACGAATTCTTATTCTCATGCGTTGAACTAGATGAACAAGAAAATGTGATAGTCGGCGGGGATTTTAATATAAGAACCGATAAATCAGGGAGAAAAAAATCACAGAGAAAGAATGGACTATTTTGAATGGGATAGGATTTGGAGGTGAGAAAGGAGAGTTTACTTATGTGGGCCCTAGAGGCAGTTCGGTTATAGATTATGTTTTAGTGAATGATAACGCGTTAGATAAGGTTAACGATTTTATGATAGGAGAAATCGTGGATTCCGATAACATGCCGCTGTGCTTGCCAAGGAGATCTTCAGACAGCGCACGAACATCCCGGAGGTAGATCCTGGCATCCTAGAAGTATCAGTAGAAGAGGAGTGGCAACACCTGAAACATCTTGTGTTGGGAGCCATGATCCCAAAGAAGGTGAAGGTTAAAAGAAGAGGTATTGGTTTTAAGCCCTGGTGGAATCGAAAATGCTCCAGATCAAAGAAGAAGGCGAAGAGGGTACTCAAGCTCTGGAAGAAGGAGAGGGCGTCAAGAGAGGAACTGATAGAAGCCAGAGGGGAGATGAGAGCCGTATTGAAAAACAGCGAGGAAACGAAGAGAGAGGAAGAAGAAAGAGAGCCGAGAAGTTTGAAGAATGAGAATGATATGTGGAGTTTTTTAAACAGACGTAGAAAGAAGAGAATCCAGACTGCCAATGATATCAGTTCAGAGTCCTGGAGAAAACACTTTATGGAGCTGCTGAACGGCTCGAGGATTGACAAGGATACAACGACCAGGACTATAGAAAAAGGAGACCCATCGACTTACTCAGAGGACCCGCGGAATCTGAAGAACATTGATATACAAGACATCGTAGCTGCGGTCCGAGGGCTCAAGGTCAAGAAGGCGGTGGGAATAGATGGAATACCAAATGAAGCCTGGAAATTCGATGGTAGCGATATTTGGAGGAGACTGGTGGACCTCATTACGGCAATATGGAACCAGGGCGAGACACTTGAGGATTGGAGGACGAGAATCGTTGTTCCCCTATACAAAAAGGGGGACAAGAATGAGGTCAGTAATTACAGAGGTATATCACTCCTGCCATCAGGGTACAAAATCTACACCGACATCTTGAGAAGAAAACTGGAGGAGATGGTGGAAAGTAGAGGAATCCTGCCATAATCTCAGGCTGGTTTCAGAAGAAGATCCACGATGCAGAACGTCTTTATATTGAGCCATCTGGCACAGTCGACGGTTCTAAAGAAGGATGAGAGATTATTTGCTGCGTTCGTGGACTTCAAGGCTGCCTTTGACACCGTCAACAGAGAAAAGCTTTGGATGGTACTGCAGGAGGCCGGGATCGAGTTACACCTCATCTGGAAGCTGAAGATGAGTTCCAGACAAGCATGGGCGTGAGGCAGGGCTGTGGGATGAGTCCACTCCTCTTCAACATGTATATAGCAGACTTAAGTAACAGATTTCGTAACAAAGATATAGGCGGCGTTGAAATTTAAAACTGGAGAATGTGGTCATTAGAGTACGCAGCTGACATTGTACTGTTAGCGAGGAACAAAGAGGCGCTAGATATTATGTTCGGGGTTTTACGGTCTTTTTTGAGGGAATGAGGACTAACTCTGAATGTGGACAAAACGAAAGTATTGATATTTAACAAAAAAGGTAATGAGAAAAAATTAAATTGGAGTTGGGGAAAGGGAATAATCGAAGAGGTAGAGTTTTTTAAATACTTGGGATATACGTCTAATAGAAAAGGTAATTCTAAAGAGCACATCAAGGAATTGAGATCCAAAGGTATGATAGCAATGAGAAAAACATGGTGTATGGGGGAAAGGGTTTGGAAAGGCGATTTCAAGCGTAGGATGAGGCTTTTCTCTTACTTGGTGGAAAGTGTAATGTCATATGGGGTTAAAATATGGGGATGGGAAACGAGAAAAGAGCTAGTTAAAGCTTTTATGGACTACGTTAGATGGACATTGGGATTAGATTTTAGTACGCCAAGATATTTGATCCAATGGGGAACGGGTTTAAACTATGGGATTGACATTCATTGGGGACTGAGAGCTTTAAGGTTTGAAAAAAGAATTAGGGACAATGAAACAAGTGTATGGGTGAAAGCGTGTTGGGAAGAAAAAAAAGAGAGGGGTTTGGACATATTTATACAGCAAAGAAAGAGAGAAATTTTTGAATAGGAATCGGATAGGGATGATGGAAGCAGAGGAATGGTGGAAAAGAGAACTAGATCTCGTAGAAAGGATAACGCGAACAGATGTGCTAAAACAATTATATGGTAATAGAATAAAGGAAGCGAAGTATAATAAGAGATACGAAGATACTAAACGGGACTTTGGACCTCCAGGATACTTGTATGACGTAAAAGAAGGAGAAGCGTTAAAGTTTCTGGCTAGAATGAGATGCGGTAATTTTGAAAACGAAAATAAATATTGGTTAAGCGAAGAAAGCGTAGATGTGTCTTTTGTAAGGTAGGGTGGGACAATTTATCCCACTATATAGAGAAATGCGAAACAGCCAACGAATGGTTTAAAGATCTGATAGGTAATAATACTAAGGATAAGATTAGGAAATTAGTTCAGGAAAACTTCAAGAGGAAAAATGTAGCAATCTATAGGTTTAAAAATCAAGGTAAAAAATTTTAAAAAAGTCTTTAAAAATGTATATAATACTTTTTTCTTTGAAAAAATCTCAATCGTTTTTTGTTAATAACAATTTTGATAAACAAATATGGATATTTTATATAGCTTCCGTTTTTAAAATTAGATATAAAACAAAAGCTTTGTCTCCTATAGATTTTCTTCCAACTTAAACAATTTGTTAATTGCGGCCTCATAAACAGTCAACTGCAAAATAATAATATATAATAATATAATGAAATATATCATTTTTGAGTTTCTAGGATATATATATATATATATATATATATATATATCAGTTTTAAACTGGATTGATTTGTATGCGGATAAAGAGATCAGATTCGGTAAATCTAGGATTGTGTTGATAACAATTGTTATTAACAAAAGAACGATGTTTTCAGATTGGTAACAGAGAGAAAGGTTATAAGGAAGTTATCGGATAAATTACTTATAAAATCGAAAATCTTAACTGTAAAATTGCAGCTGGGACAGATCAAACATTATTTTCCAATTAATTGTTTATAAGGCCATAGTTATAACAAACGATTTGAATAAAAAGAAAATCTAGAATCTATAATCTTCTTAACAAAAAATCGATTGAGATTTCTGAAAAGTAACAAAAGTATTTGTAATCAAGATAATTTCTCCAAGATTTTTTACAAAAGATATAGCATCGAGCTTGTACAATGTACGCAACAAAGTTTTTTATTAAGAAGTTCAAAAAATTGCACACTTTTTTATTAAAAAAGGACCAGTTTTAACACTTATATATTAACAAAAGTTTTAGCTACGTCGGAAAATGTTATTTTTTTAGTCGCGGAGCAAGTGCCCTAAAAAATGATTTACATTTTTTCCGAAAATTTTTGTTCCAATAGTTGCCGAGATATACAGCAGCAAATATGTCCATTATTTTAGTGCAAATTCAATTGTTTATAACGCTCTCACTTGAAAACGGGTCGGTGCATAACAAATGTGTTGGGACATAAAAGTTTCGTTTTTCTATGAACATTCCGAAAATAATTTTAGAAAATTTGTATCTTGAAAAATAATGTAATTGTTTAGAAAATTGTTGCACTAAATTGTCTGAACTACCCCTACTCCTCTCATGTCAGGTCCCTCACTCGACTGGTGGGGGAAGAGAGAGAGAGGACTACTACTTGGCTTGGCCCCCCGTCGATTTTGACCATAGGACGCAAGTCAACTGCAGCCAAATTGAAGGCTGTAGAGAGTGTAGAGTGTATAGTATACCTTTGGAACAAAATGCTATCGTGTCCACTTCAACATTTCCATTATTGGGGCAAATATTAACCGATTTTCATGAATCTTTTTTCCACTTTCTTGAAATTATATGAATAAACTATTTCTGCTAATTGAAATAAAATCACGCAATGCTTTCATAATTTTTTTTTTAACCGGCCTGCATCTCATAACAATGAGGAGGGTGATTCGTTCCGGTAATTCGACGCGCTCGTGTCTTTTCCACTCGCGCGACGGGGCGTCTGCCTCGTACGAGGGTCGAGGCACAGGCATCGAAAATACAAACCCAGCTAGTACTGAGCGTCACTGCATTTTTTCTCTATTCTTCTTTTTTTTTGTTTATAATTTTGAATATAAACATTTTTTCAAAAATCCGGCTCCTTACCCGAAAAGAGAATATTATTTAGATGAGGTACGCAAAATATCAGACCAAAATATTCAACCGTGCGGCCGGAAACTGGAATTCCGTTTTATAACGCTGATAAATCCCCTTAAATACGGGGGGTGAGCAAAATGCATCAAATCTTATCCATCTTGAATACTCATTCCTGAAGGCCTGGATTAAGAAAGCATAGGAGAAAAACTTCCGGGAAGAGCTCCTCGACACGAAGATGCATGGCATCTTCCACAGAAATGTGGAGGATCAGTCGATGACGTATGAGCTAACGTATGCTTTCCTTAAATCATCCGGATTGTAGTCGGGCACGGAGAGTTTCATTTTGGCATGTCAAGACGGTATTATTTCCACTCTAGCATACCGCCGCCACATTTTGAGCCAAGATATTCCCGATGATAGCTGCAGAGCGTGTCATGCACACCCTGAGCACCTAGGACATATACTATCTAGTTGTTCAACTCATGCGGGAACGACCTACATCCAAAGGTACAATGCGGCACTAAGAGTGCTTTATTATCATCTCTGTCACTCTTACGGAATCAGCCCAAATACCGCTCCGCTAAACGCTCCTAGGTGAGTAGAGTCAATTGTCGAAAATGAGAGGTGCCGTATACACTGGAACTTCATATTCTCGACAATTGTTTCTGTTGCGCACTCGAGGCCTGACATAGTTCTCCTTGACTCCGAGAAACGAACCATGTTATACTCCGAATATTCTGTTAAGCTAATCGTCCTAATCATCGGCGTTCTTGGAGGTGCCACACTTTCACTAGTTAATAGCCTGAAAAGCATCCCTGTGTGTCAGCAAAATGCTGAGACACTTGTGGGGAGAATGCAGAAGGCAATATTCTTAGAAAATGCTCGAAGAAACGAAACTGTTTAAATAAAAGGATAGCTTTTTTGAGAAAATTTTTGTTGTTTTGCAGCTTAGCAAATAATTAGTGAATTTAATCAAATGTACATACATTCAATTTATTTCATTTATTCATTCCTCCAACTATCCTCTAATTCCCTTGAAGAAAACCTTTTGCCTGCTGCAAATTTTTTTGAACCGGTATTATTTCAAAAATTAAAAATATGAAGCCAATGGTTTTTTAATTACGGAATATTGCCAAAATGAAAAGTCGCGTTTATGAACCACCATCATAAAGCATTTACATATTTGAATTTCTTTTAATTTTAAATTACTATAAAATTAAAATTAAAATACGCGCACAAGTTTCGATAATTTTCACAAAGATGTGACAATTTAAATTTCACGAACGGAAAAGGAGGTCCGTAGATCCTGATTTTTAACATTTACTGCTTCACATCTTTCTAAATAATTTTTTTCAGTTACTGTCATTACGTAGATTATTTTTGAAGAATAAATTTCTTGTTGCAATAAAATTAGTCTTGTTTATTAGCGATTTTTCGTCGCTGACTTTTTCTCGCCTTTGTAGAGAGGTCAACATTTTTGCAGCCTATAGTAGTTACAAACCAATTCTGTTTCAAATATCTTAATCTGTGATTGACGGATTCGCATTCAACCTAGTCACCATTTCAATGGGTTCTTTTTTCTTAGTTAGGTCATCCTTTGGAAGTCCTAAAGCTGCCTTTCAGATATCGATGTCAGTTCAATGGATGTCTCCATGAACTAGACTGACAAGAACGTCCTAGAGACGTACTCAGGACTTCCCAAAGTCACGTTTCTGAATATATATTTTGTACATCATATTGCAAAATGTGCATTCAGAAACCTAACCGGAAAGGAAGGCTTTGATATTATTGTCTCAAATTAGGTAAAGTGGCTGGTGAATTCTCTGGAATATTGATATGGCGGTTGAATTTAGAATAGCAGATTTTTAGAAGCCACTTTCTTTTCACTTGTCTTGTAGATAACTTCATGGCGAACAAATGAAAAACAAGTTATTTCTAAAAATGAAAAGAAACAGTAACAAAATTTCAGATTCTATGAAGTAGATACATATAATATATTCTTTTCATATCATGTATTGTTTAATTTCTAATGCTATACCTCTTTGTAGAATACATCTGCATTATCTTCAACTTGATAAGCGAGCACATGTGTTATTGTTCCTATTAAAAGAATGTCTCTTTCCTCTTCCTCGAATCGTCCAGTGCACAATGCAGTGACCTACATGATAAAAAATTATATAGATAAGAATTAGTTTGGAAGTGAGCAGAAAACGCCACTCAAGAAGGAATTTGTGAGTAAACTTGTAAATTTTATATACCTTCACTCGCCACTCTTACGGTCCCCCTCACCCTGCTAGACCTCCCTTATATCAGTTTAGGGATCATCCATAAACTATGTTACCAATTTTGGGATATTTTTTACCCACTGTCCCCCCTCGCTGACAGTCGCAGTTTTATCCTTCCCAAACAAAAAAGATAAGTTCTCGATGGAAGATTTATTATTTCGTATTTCAACAAAACAATATTTGAATTTTAAATCAAGAAGAAAGAAAAATAAATTTTCTACCATGAAGGATGAATATTCAATCCAAAAGAACAAATTTTCAACAAAACAGTTAAAGTTTTGACTAAAGAAAAATGACTTAACAAAATTATTTGATTTTGAACCTACAAAGATGAATCTTCAACAAGAATGTCATTTTTAAACAAGAGAGATGAATTTTTGACCAAATTGTTGAATTTTCAACTAACAAGGGACCTTTAGGTATGCTTTTTTTTGTTTTAATTGATACTCTCCTCAATGAAAGGTACGAACCAGAGGTTTTCTGAAAAAAAATAAAAAAGACGCAATTTTGGCCCTTTTCACAGTGGGCCAAGAGGCCACTTATTTTGGCCAAAAACCAACTTGAAAATTGACTTGAATAAAAATTATTTTCACACTCAGAAATAGTTGAAGAACACAGAGGTGAAATATTTCGTTGATTAAATAATTCGTGTTTGACTGACGTTAATGTGAAGTTAAAAGACGTACTAAAATTATTGATAAGAATATATTTTTAATTATTCATATACCCAGCAATTTATTTTTAGTTTTTGAAAATTTCTTCTTATTTATTAATTTTGTGGACACGTCGGAATTGAAAATTAGACTGATAAGTTTAAAAAGTTAAGAATAAATTATAATATTTAACTTCTTATTATCACACTTTAAACATTTGTTGTGAACCGCCCACTTCCAATTCACTATTCCTCGACATCTCACCTCCTACAGAGTAAAATAAGGTATGAATATGTTGTGCGTAATCTGAACTTCAAAATAGACCTGCTACTTTTTGCTACTTTTGCCGTACAGCTTAAAGAAACGTTTATAAACAAAAAGACATCTACACGCCCCGCTCCGCACGAGCGACAACGGATGACCGTCAGGTGCGTGGCTGAATGTGTGCCGCGACATATTACTCCTCACGTTATTTGATCCACATTACACATACTGTTGTGCTACACTAAGTTGTTTGAGCGAGTATTCTTCATATTTGATGCGTGTTTTCGTTTTACAATCAATAATGTCTACTTTTACGAAACGGCAAATTCTTGAAAATATTCCCATTAATGGGGATCTGTCTGAAGCCATGAATTATTTTCTAAGAGAATTGAATATTCGCCAGGAGGATGCTTGTCAAACAGAATTGCAGCATTTAAAATCTGCTCTTTCGACTTTAAGAACTAAACGCAATAAAAAATGGAATGAAGTATGCAGAATTAAAGAGAAGTTTAAAAAGATAAATTGAAGTTGGCTAGATTCCGAGCTTACGGTTCCCGATATCAAAATTGCCAATGAAAGTGAGCAATATTCTTGTTCTTCGGGGCTAGGTCGTCCTTCTCTGTGATAACAATTCGTATTCTGGGAACAAAGATTTGCACGCTGTTATTAATCAAATTTTAGAAAGTCCAGAACGGCCAAAAAAAATTAGAAAGTTGTTAGACACAATGACTCCAATCTTTAAAAAAATCCTGAAGAAGCTCTAGCATTTCTGTTAGATAATTCTATGTCGAAAAATGTGTACACGAACATGCGTTTAGAGGTAAAAGAATGTGGAGCGGATATTTGGCCACCGTATAACGAAGTTCGCAAAACTAAATCTGAATGTAGATCACCAAAGGAAACTATTTCGATCCAGGAAATTGAAGTTGAAGTCTTATTGCAAGCATTACTGAACCACACTTCAGGAAGATTAATAAGATTATAACGAGAAGTCATACTTCAAAATATGGAGAGTACAAACAATACATTAATCGAAGCTGTATTACTGTGTTCCTGGGGTTTCGATGGAAGTTCAGGCCATTCAGAATATAAACAAAATTATAAGTCTAATGAATTTGATTTAAACATAAGCGAAGGCAACTTGTTCGCTACATCTTTTATTCCTCTCCTCTTATTAACAAAAAGTAACGATATTTTATGGAATAACAGAACATCACAGAGTTCAAGATTTTGTCGCCCGATCAAACTTCAAACTATTAAGGAATCTGAATCTGTTATCGTCAGCTAAAAAAATATAGAGGAACAAGTTTGGTGCAAATAGCTCAAAGTTTCGCATTTTAGTCCGCCATATTGGATCCGTAATTTTGAATTTAAAAATGACGACATCAAATTTCGTATCAAAGACCCCGAAATCCTATTTACACCAAGTTTGGTGCAAAAACATCACATTTTCGCATTTTAGTCCACCATATTGGATCCGCCATTTTGAATTTTTAAAAGCCATGAAATTTCGTATCAGAGACCGCGAAATCCCATTTACACCAAGTTTTGTGCAAATACCTCAAGGTTTCGCATTTTAGTCCGCCATATTGGATCCGCCGTTTTGAAGTATGAAATTTTGACATCAAATTCAGTTTCAGCGACCCCAAAAACCCAAATTTTGGCCAAAGCGAGTGGCCTCCTGGCCCACTGTGCCGCGTCACAGCAGCTTGATGAAAGCACAAGTGTTATCCTCGATTCATCAGCGACTACTTCCAGTGACAGCACTTCATTCGAAGCCTCTTCTGCAGAAAGTCGAATTAACGACACTTCCGGTGATAATGTCGAAATCATGGAAACATCAGGAGATTTGGGAAGGACTAAAAGTTCTTCAGAATGTGAAGATGAAAACGGTAATATGGGGGAAGTCCCGAAGCAGAAGAAACGTGCAATTCACTCGACACGAAGAAACAAAAGGACTGTGGAAAAACAGGCCCGAAAATCGTGACTGGATGTGAAACTGAAGGAATTTATCGTGAGTGCCTTACATTATTTTCTGGCTGAAAAAGATTCTGGTGTGAGCAACGACCTTTCGCAAGTGCACAAGCGGGTGGCTCAGTGCTTAGGCATTTCCGAACGCGGTGTGTGTCGAGTTTTGGAAGAATTTCGCGAAAATACAGGCATTTTTAAAGAACGTCGCGTCACTAATGCGAACAAACGCATTGAAATTGACGATTTCACAAAAGGAGTGATCAGGAGAATAATCTTTGATGCATACATCAAAAAAAGTATTCCTACCATCAAAACCATACATCAGCAGTTGCAGAATAATGTTCCAGATTTACCGAAATTTTCCATGTCGAAGATGCGATCAGTGTTGCTGGAAATGAAATTTAAATACCGGAAACTGAATCAGCGTCCAGTTCTCATGGAAAGTTTCACTGTGACTGGAAAACGAGCTGAGTTTTTGCGACTGATCAAGGAATATAGGGAAAATGACTGGCATATATTCTACCAAGATGAAACTTGGTGTGACGCGAATCATTGTCTAAAACGTGGATGGCTCTACCACGTCCCAAAAACAAATAATGACAATTACGATTATTACCGTGGTCATGTGCAGTAGTACAGAGGATACCAGGGAGGATTCGCCATTCCTTCAGGAGCGGTTCAGCGAATTATAATTTCGTACATCGGAAGTAATGGCGGATTTCTGGAAGACTGTATGCTGCGCTTCATTGGCAAGAGGGGAACTCAGGATTACCATCAAGAGATTAACAAGACACACTTCGAAGAATGGTTCCGCAAGGTTTTTTTAAAGATACCTGCAAAATCTGTAATCGTCGTCGACCAGGCACCTTATCATACGATGCTTGATCCAGAGTTCCGAAACCTCACTCGTGCTTGGAAGAAAGCAGCTATCACAGAATGGATGGAAAAAAAAGAGTTCCTCTGCCGGTGGGTGTTGCGTCATGTGACGATTTGAGAATAATAGATCTTCTAAATATGTGTAAGCCTTATCGACATTCGAAATGCTAATTACTAGAAAAAGTCACTCGGGAAATGCGAGGAGACGATGTGAAGCTGTTTTGGATGCCTGTAGCTCACTCTGAATTTAACGCTATCGAGTTAATTTGGGCACATGTCAAGAGACAAGTGGCTACTCAGAATCAAACGTTTAAGCTAAACGATGCTCTCCAACTTTGCCGAAATGCATTGAATTCCGTTCCACCTTCTTTGTGAGCAAAATGCGTTCAACATGTCCAGAAAGTCGAAAATAAATACAAAGGGATTGAAAAAGATATGGATGAATCCCATGATCGGTACAGTGGTCATCGTGGATTCCATTGTCATCAATCTACAGGAAAAAGATGATTCAGACGATTGGAGTGATAGCGAATCATCAACAGATTATGAAGATGAATCAGGTAAACAAATTTTTATCATATTTCAATATCGCACTTTTTTCCATTTTCAGCATTCACAGGCGGAGAACCCCACCTAATACAAGTTTTTTCTTCATTATTTCGAATTGAAACCGTTTGGAATTCAAGAAAAATTTGAGAAATGATTTTTAATTGAAAACGTTCTAATTCCACAGATTTTATATCGGTTACATTTTGGAAAAGGGACAATATTTCGAATAAAATTAAAAGGAATTGAACGTGTGTAATTTCCGAATGAAAACGTTGAAAATTTGATACTTTTAAATTGAAACAATTTTCAAACAGAAGCTTTCAAAATTCTAAATGAAGGGTAGAAATGCAAAAGGAGTGAAGCGCCAAATTTTCGAAATCGGGTTTATTAGCTCAAAAAATCAGATAAATTCTATTACACAAACCTGCCAAAGGATTTTTTTGGGGCGTCATTTTTCAAAATTTGTGTTCTTGTGTTCACTGTCCGAGAAGCTTTTCTAACCACAAAGTAAAAAACCAAATTTCATTTTTCTCGACACTGGCTAATTATTTTTAATTACTATTGGGTCCCTTCCGTTCAGCACTGAATAACCTGAAACACAATTCCTCATTTTTTGGAAATATACAAAATTATTATTGCTATCGTCATTGTTTTGAAGTTGAAATGTCAATTTTACACCATTTCGAAGTCATAATTGGATTTTAAAATTTCGCGAAACTGCATGATTTTTTTTAAACAAACTTTTTGGAAATTAATTCGTCCATTCAATAGCTAGAATTCAAATTTTTATTTTTTTCTTAAACTGCAAATTGACTCCACAATACATGCTGAAAGATGTTAAAAGTCGATACGGACCCAAAATTTAACCCCGAAACGTGACCTGTTTCGTTCAATTTCTCGAAACCGGATAGCTTTTCGTGAGCAAACTTTTTTTAGTTCGATAGAGCATGAAAGTATCTCTAAAGTACTTTCTTATTTTCTTCTTAAATGGTTTCGCTGAATTTACAACATGTTTTTAGTTTCTCCTGAAAAAAGTGAAAAATGGCGCTTGACTCCTTTTGCATTTCTACCCTTCAAATATTTACAGTATTCAAACTATTTTGAATTCAAGAATTTCAACATACAATGATTTTTTTTATAAATTTAAATTGGAAACGATTAAAATTCGACAATTTGAAATGAAAAAGTAAATTGAATACTTCGAAGTAAAAATTTCTGAAATTCTAGAAATCTCACTTTTCATTGAAAAATTTTATTTAAAAAATTAAAAAACTTATTATTTACCAAGAAAATTGATTAGACATTTTTTTTACAATTAAACAATACTTTCACCTTCATTTTAAGCGTCTAAATTGAACAACAAATTATTTCAAGCCTTTGAAATTGCATTAGATATTCTAAAAAAACGTTTGAAAAAAAGTACTTTTAAATGAGATTACTATCACTTTCAGTAAATAAAATCCGTGGAAATGAAAATTGTATTATTTTTAATGAAAAGTATTCCTAATTGAAATAATCCAAATTTTTCGATAAATTCAAATTGGAAACGATTAAAATTCGACAATTTGAAATGAAAAACTAAATTGAATATTTCAAAGTAAAAACTTCTAAAATTCTAGAAATGTCACTTTTCAATGAAAAATTGTATTTAAAAAATTAAAAAACTTATGATTTACCACGAAAAATGATTAGAAATTTTTTTTTACAATTAAACAATACTTTCATCTTCATTTTGAGCGTCTAAATTGAACAAAAAATTACTTTAAGTCTTTGAAATTGCATTAGATATTCTAAAAAAACGTTTGAAAAAAAGTACTTCAAATGGGATTACTATCACTTTCAGTACATGTAATTGTTTAGAAATCACTCATTTATACATTGTCCATTATACCATTGTAAATACAACCATTTGAATTTTGATCGGAAAACATAAACTACTTGAATTACATAAGTAATTATTACTAATTAATTATTAATGAATTAAGTATTAACTATTATGAAATAATTAATTAACTAAATTTTATCCGTTAAGACAACAAACTCAACCATTACTATTTTGATAACACAATTTTAACTCATGATTGTAAAATATTGCAAGTTCAGAGTTTACCATGCAAATTCAGAATTTTCAGATGGGCATAATTGAAAATTAAAGAAATTATTCAATTTTTCAATAGAAAAAAAGTTTGTTTGTTCATGAGTTTGAAATTTCCACCTGTTTGGGAACATTTTTCAAACACAAAAAAAAAAATTCAATATTCAATGCCTGCTTGTGAAATTTGTTCATTTTTAAGGTTTGAATTGGAAAATTATTGTCTTAGAATTTTTTTAGAACAATTCAATTATACAGGTCTACACTCCAAAACTTTATATTTTGAACGATGAAAATAAAGGTGAATTTATTTTGTGATTTTATAAAAGTTTGTCCAATCAATAATATATCAATAATCACTCTGGTGATTTCTATAATATGCAGGTGTAGTTTTTAATCATACGCTAGAAGACGCAATTTTATGAGAAATATTAAAAAAAAAGAAAAATTAGTCAAAAACTTTATAAATTCGTTAGAAACAAATTTTCCATGTTGAATTATATGAAAAACCATTCATACTGCATCATTAATCTGACAATTATATCAAAAATTGTTATAATGTTCAACCTGTGTAATTTATTATTTCAGAAACGACGTGACACCAGACTCTCAAGAAAAAGTAGCCTTTCCCGAAAAAGTAGCCTTTCCGGGAAAAGTAGCCGACGGACAGGACTTGCTTCCTATTGATGAAGTGTTCCTTCTACTTTTTCGTGGATAGTATGAAAATGAACCTAAGGTACATGCCTTGTCCTTTGTATCTGATGATAAGCATAATTACGAGATATACAGTTCGCTAATATTGCACTCAAGTAACTACAAATATTGTATTCGAAATGTATCTCTCTCTCTCTCTCTCTCTCTCTCTCTCTGTGTGTGCGTGTGCGTGTGTGTGTAAGCATGTATTCCGATTACCATAAGTATGGTAACCTGAATTAAAAGCTGTGATTTAATTCCCTGACAGACTACAGTCAATAGTTGCAACTTAAACGGTTTTTCAATTTGTTGTTGTTGTTTTCAATTGTTTGTTTCTCAAAGCATCTGCGGCTTTGAACTTTCACATATTGTTATCAAGACCCTCGCGCTCGATAAATAGGTTGTATAGATGCTTGTCTTTGAAAAATAATTAGTGTACATGAAATTGTACAGCATCGACAGAAGTAGGTATGCGTTTCAACGTAATGTCAGTAAAGAATAAAAATATTTGTTCAAATTCACGAAATGAAGACATTAAGTATTAAAATGAAAAATTTCATTAAGATAATTTGTGAAGCTTGTTGAAATCAACGAAAAACAACGACTAAAACTTACGGACCTTCTAAAAAGAAAAAATGGCATATATTTGAAAATAATCTTTTTGAACTTTCGTTAAATTTGAGAATTATGAATTAGAAAGTGGAAATGAAATTAGCTTCTCTCTTAAAAGTAAGGCTGTAATCGCCCATAAAAGAAAATCGTTTGGAAACATTTTTGGTGGTGTGGAAGTTGAAAATGTTACCGTTACACCAAGAAAAGTACATTTTGGGCAGACTTTACGAATGTATTACACTTTTGCGTGATTCTTGTACATTGGCAATCTTGTGTGATTTTTATAAAAACAACTACATTCTTGAATAATTTTAAAATACAACTTATCATAATTAATTATTCTCATTCCTATTCTCCGAGATTTAAAAAAGTAACTACAATATCAAATTTAAGGGTTATTGACAATTGATCATGTTCCTTTGTGTTTACAATGAAAAGAATACTTCAACTGTGATTTTTGAAATCTTGTCTTGTTGAATAAAATACGATTGTTCATGCACTTCATTTGTTACCTGTATTATTTAAAATACGATTTTTAGTTGGGAATCATTCACAAAATACGTGATACGTTAAGGAGGGAGGGTAGGGGGGGGGGGGGG
>CAKNXH010058712.1:67571-78313 GCA_932178445.1 Andricus quercusramuli | reverse complement strand
CGCTTACACAAAGGACCCTTTGTATTTTACTTCACCAACGACAGTCTCTAAAATATTTATTATTTCTCATAAACATTTTTTCAATATAATCTATTTATATGGTGTTAATAGCTTCTCTTTTTTAAGCATTAACAGCTTCGGGCTGTTGTCGCACATGCAGTAGTACAAGAGATAATTTTTTTACTTTTAAACTACTTTATAGCCATGTTTATGAAAATAATTAATTTTTTCGAACACATATAAGTTCTTAAGGCTTCGAAGAATGAGGGAAAATGTTTTTCAAAATTTTCAAGGCAAAATTGACAATACAGGAGCTTCTCAAAGTTGACCTGTGTACTCGTCAGTGTTTTTTTTTGAGTTATCAGGTACTTCCAGTGTTGCACAAATTCTAATTTTGGTTGAACAAATTTGAACAAATTCTGCACTAAATACTGGGCCCAAAAAAAGTTGAATTTGCGTGGGTGTTGGGGCCAACGAAATGGTCCTTCTGATTTTTTCATGTGGTCCGGGCACTTTGGGCGTCAATATCTCGGAGATGAAGAATGGTAAAAAAACTTTAAACTGCATGCAAATATGTCTTCATTTCTGCGTCGATTGCATGTTTTGCGGTTATTGTGCAAAAATCTGGTGAAGAACTGTAATCCTTTCTTTGCAGAAAAACACCGAAATAAGGCGCATCGAGTAAGGACCATTTCGCTGGACCCACCACCCACGCAATTGATGCAATTTGATTACAATTGATTGCACAACTTTCTATGAGCGTATTATTTTCGTCTTAATTTGTGCAAATAAGTTCAACCAACTCCAACCCCTAATAACAACCCACTATGTGGCAAAAAATATGGCGAGGCCAGCGAAACGTATCGATGGCCCCGACATTATCTAAAATCAAATTTATATGAGCGTATTATTTTCGTCTTAATTTGTTCAAATTTGTTCAACCAACTCCAACACCTAAAAACTACCCCTGTGCGGCACACGCTTTGCCAGAGTTAGCAAAATATTTCGCCAGCCGCGACACTGTATAAAATCAACTTGAAATGAGCGTATTATTATCATCAATTACCCACTATGCGGCAATCAATATAGCGGGGCCAACGAAACGTTTCGCTGGCCCCGAGATTATCCAAAATCTACTTTATATGAGCGTATTCTTTTCATATTAATTTTTTCAAATTTGTGCAATCAAATCCAACCCCTAAAAACTACCACCTATGCGACAAACACTATGCCAGAGCCAGCAAAAAACTTCGCCAGCCCCGAAACTGGCCAAAATCAACTTTATGTGAGCGTATCATTTTCGTCTTAATTTGTTCAAATTTGTGCAACCAATTCCTACCCCTAAAAACTACCCCATATGCAGCAAACACTATGCCAGCGCCAGTAAAATATTTCGCCAGCCCCGACACTGGCCAAAATCAACTTTAAATGAGCGTATTATTTTCATCTTGATTTTTTCGAATTCGTGCAACCAAATTCAAACCCCAAAAACTACCCGCTATGCAGCAAACATCATGGCAGAGCCAGCAAAAAATAATCCACCAGCCCGACACTGTCCAAAATCAACTCTATATGAGCCTATTATTTTCGTCTTGAATGGTTCGAATTTGTGCGACCAACTTCAACCTTCAAAAACAACCCCTATGCAACAAACACTTTGGCGGTGCAAGTGAAACGTTTCGCTGGCCCCGACATTGTCCTAGATCAACTTTATATGAGCCTATTATTTTCGTCTTGAATCGTTCAAAATTGTGCAACCAACTCCAACCCGCAAAAACAACCCCTATGCAATAAACACTTTGGGGGGGGGGGGGCAAGTGAAACGTTTCGCTGGCCCCGACATTATCCAAAATCAAATTTATATGAGCGTATTATTTTCGTCTTAATTTGTTGAATTTGTGCAACCAAATCCAACCCCTAAAAACTATCCCCTATGCAACAAACACTTTGGCGGGGCCAGCGAAACGTTTCGCTGGCCCCGACATTATCCAAAATCAATTTTATGTGAGCGTATTATTTTCGTCCTGATTTTTTCAAATTTGTGCAACCAAATCCAACCCCTAAAAACTACCCCCTATGCGGCAAACACTATGTCGGAGCCAGGAAACGTTTCGCTGGCCCCGACATGATCCAAAATCAACTTTACATGAGCGTATCGTTTTCGTCTGAATCTGCTCAAATTTGTGCAATCAACTCCAACCCCCAAAAACTACCCCCTATGCAGCGAACATCATAGCAGAGCCAGCAAAATATTTCACCAGTCGCGACACTGTCCGAAATCAACTTGATATGAGCGTATTATATTCATCCTAATTTGTACAAATTTGTTCAACAAACTCCAACCCCTAAAAACTACCCCCTATGCAGAAAACATCATGGCAGAGCCAGCAAAATATTCCAACAGCCGCAACACTGTCCGAAATCAACTTTATATGAGCGTATTTTTTTCGTCTCAATTTTTGCACATTTTTTCAACCAACTCCAAGCCCTAAAAACTACCCCCTATGCGGCTGGTGCAATATTTTTCTAGATATGCCTTGACGTTTGCTGCATAGAGGGTAGTTTTTGGGGGTTGGAGTTGGTTGAACAAATTTGCACAAATTAAGACGAAAATAATACGCTCATTTAAAGTTGATTTTGGACAGTGTCGAAGCTGGCGAAGTATTTTGCTGGCTCTGACATAGTGTTTTCCGCATAGGGGGTTGTTTTAAGGGTTTGGAGTTGGTTGCACAAATTTGAATAAATGAAGACGAAAATAATACGCTCACATAAAGTTGATTTCGGACAAAGTCGCGGCTGGTGGAATATTTCGCTGGCTCGGCCATGATGTTTGCTGCAAAGGGATAGTTTTTGGGGGTTGCAGTTGGTGGCACAAATTTGATCAAATTAGGACGAGAATAATACCCTCATTCAAAGTTGATTTTTGAGAGTGTCGCGGCTGGCGAAATATTTTGCTAGCTCTGGCATAGTGTCTGCTGCATAGGGGGTAGTTTATAGGGGTTGGAGTTGTTTGCACAAATTTGAATAAAGTAGGGCGAAAATAACACGCTCATATGAAGTTGATTTTTGATAATGTCGGGGCGAGCGAAATGTTTCGCCGGCACTGACATAGTGTTCGCCAAATAGGGGGTAGTTTTTAGCGGTTGGAGTTGGTTGCACAAAGTTGAACAAATTAATACAAAAATGATGCGCTCATGTAAAGTTGATTTTAGATAATGTCGGGGCCAGCAAAATTGTTTCCCGCATAGGGGGTCGTTTTTAGGGGTTGGATTTAGTTGCACAAATTTGAAAAAATTAAGAAGAAAATAAACCGCTCTTATAAAGTTGATTTTGGATAATGTCGGGGCCAGCAAAATCGTTCGCGGCATAGGGGGTAGTTTTTAGGGGTTAGAGTTGGTTGAAGAAATTTGCTAAAATTAGGACGAAAATAATACGCTCATATAAAGTTGATTTTGGATGAAGTCGCGGCTGGTGGAATATTTTGCTGGTTCTGCCATGATGTTTGCTGCATAGGAGCTAGTTTTTGGGTGTTGAATTTGGTTGCAAAAATTTAAACAAATTAAGATCAAAATAATACGCGCATACAAAATTGATTTTGGATAATGTCGGGGCCAGCGAAACGTTTCGCTGGCCCCGTCATCGTTTTTGATGCATAGGGGGTAGCTCTTAGGGGTTGTGTTTGGTTGTATAAATCTGAACAATTTAAGAAGAAAATAAAAGGCTCATATAAAGTTGATTTTGGATAATGTCGGGGCTAGAGAAACGTTCCGCTGTCTCCGCCAATGTGTTTGCTGCATAGGGGGTAGTTTTTAGGGGTTGTGTTTGTTTGTATAAATTTGAACCAATCAAGATGAACGTAATACGCTCAAATCAAGTTGATTTTGGATAATGTCGGGGCCAGCGAAACGTTTCGTTGGCCCCGTCAAAGTTTTTGCCGCATAGGGGGTAGTTTTTAGGGGTTGGAAGTGGTTGCACAAATTTTAACAATTTAAGAAAAAGATAAAAGGCTCATATAAAGTTGATTTTGGATAATGTCGGGGCCAGCGAAACGTTTCGCTGGCCCCGCCAATGTGTTTGCTGCATAGGGGGTAGTTTTTAGGTGTTGGATTTGGTTGCATAAATTTGAACAAATTAAGACGGAAATAATACTCTCATATAAAGTTGATTTTGGGCAGTGTCGCGGCTGGTGAAATATTTTGCTGGCTCTGCCATGATGTTTGCTGCATAGGGGGTAGTTTTTGAGGTTTGAAGTCTGTAGCGCAAATTAAGACGGGAATAATACGCTTATATAAAGTTGATTCTGGATAATGTCGGGGCCAGCGAAACGTTTCGCTGGCCCTGCCATATTCTTTGCTGCATAGGGGGTAGTTTTTAATGTTTGGATTTGGTTGCACAAATTTGCACAAATTAAGAAGAAAATGATACGCTCATATAAAGTTGATTTAGGATAATGTCGGGGCCAGCGAAACGTTTCGCTGGACCCGCCAATGTGTTTGCTGCATAGGGGGTAGTTTTTAGGTGTTGGATTTGGTTGCATAAATTTTAACAAATTAAGACGAAAATAATACTCTCATATAAAGTTGATTTTTGGCAGTGTCGCGGCTGGTGGAATATTTTGCTGGCTCTGCCATGATGTTTGCTGCATAGGGGGTAGTTTTTGGGGTTTGAAGTTTGTAGCGCAAATTAGGACGAAAATAATACGCTTATATAAAGTTGATTTTGGATAATGTCGGGGCCAGCGAAACGTTTCTGCACAGGGGGTAGTTTTTGGGGGTTGTATTCGGTTGTATAAATTTGAACCAATCAAGACGAAAATAATACGCTCATATAAAGTTGATTTTGGGCAGTGTCGCGGCTGGTGGAATGTTTTGCTGGCTCTGCCCTGATGTTTGCTGCATAGGCGGTAGTTTTTGGGGTTTGAAGTTTGTAGCGCAAATTAAGGCGAAAATAATACGCTCATATCAAGTTGATTTTGGATAATGTCAGGGCCAGCGAAACGTTTCGCTGGCACCGCTGTATTATTTGCTGCATAGGGGGTAGTTTTTAGGGGTTGGATTTGCTTGCACAAATTTGCACAAATTAAGAAGAAAATAATTCGCTCATGTAAAGTTGATTTTGGATAATGCCGGGGCCAGCGAAACGTTTCGCTGGCACCGCTGTATTATTTGCTGCATAGGGGGTAGTTTTTAGGCGAGGGGTCGACCACTCGGATATTCCTCGTACACTCACTCAATATTCCCATATATTCTTTCAGTATTCCCAGATATTCTTCATATTCATGATATTCTTTATATTCCCAAATATTCTTCATATTCTTTATATTCCCAAATATTCCCTCATATTCCTACATATTCCCACATATTCCGAAGTATTCCTAAATATTCACAAATATTCTGAAATATTATATTCCCCAATTTTCAGATTCTTCCCTTCCGTTCACCGATTGGATTCGTATAGCATCCTATAGCTTTTTATCTGGAACCTTTGCCGATGTTTAGTCATAGTTGAGGTCAG
This sequence comes from Andricus quercusramuli, assembly GCA_932178445.1. Taxonomy (NCBI): domain Eukaryota; kingdom Metazoa; phylum Arthropoda; class Insecta; order Hymenoptera; family Cynipidae; genus Andricus; species Andricus quercusramuli. Next base: position 72,799 of record CAKNXH010058712.1, on the reverse strand, counting down.
AGTCAGTGATGCGCAAGCGCCAATCTATTCATGATCTTTAATTGACGTGTGATCGTATCAGTACATTAATAAAAAGGAAATTTTCGCTTTATTTTGTAAAAAGCATGCACTTATACACTTATAGTGTTGCGATTTAAAATATATCTACCAGTCTGTTGATAATTTCTGTATTGGATTATATAGATTTTCGGAAACACAACCATACAATAAATAACACTTTTTAGGTTATTTTTAGGTTATGATCTAGAAAATATGAGCAATTTCATGGTAAGCTTGATAACAGATGGAAAGAAGAACAGCCAAGACAAGAATCACGGACAGAGATATACAAGTGATATCAAATTGATGGCACGCTATAATATTCCAAGTTGGAGGACCGAAACAGTACAACTTGTTAAGGAACAATCTTCCCGGTTCACTACCATCAATAACATGTTTAAAGTGTGTTTACGGTCGTAATAAACAAATTCCAAGGGAATGTGAGATACGCTTCGACCAGTTGTCCAAGTTTCTTTCTACAAGAGGCTACCCAAAGAAAATATGGATCAGCGAAGATGGAACCAGAATCATACGTCGAGCACAATATGACACAGCTACTAATCAGATCGTTGGTTTTGTTCCCAATCTTAATTCTGAAGGATTACCAAAAATTGGATCGTTTTCAGCTAATTCAGCAGCACAGATACGCAGCTATTTTAAAAAGTAATCACTAAGTAATTATGCCTATTGTACCATGGCGCAACCTTTGTGTGACAAAGCTCCTACCTTTTGCGTTGCACTATTTGGAAGCAACAACAAGTTTCAAGCTGTTGATGTGGCTAATAGATGGAAGTGGATGTCTAAGGAAGCTAAGAAATATGGTATTTCCATTTTGGGCTATTCCTCAGACGGCGATACTCGACTTTTGGGTAGTATGCGGAAATACACCTTTTCCATCGAACAATCAGGTAAGTGGTCTTCGAGGTGGCCATGTTTCAAAGCTTGCGAGTTAAGTTCCACGATTTGTGTGCAAGATCACATTCATATTGGTACCAAATTAAGAACTAGATTTTTAAAGGCTTCTATATTATTACCTTTAGGTGATTTCCTAGTTTCACCTGCGCATGTCAGAGACCTAATAAGGAGAATTAGCAAAGATCAACATAATCTCTGTGAAACAGACTTGAATGGTATGGATAAAATGAATTTCAGATCAATGGAAAAGACGTATCAAGAAAATGTCGGAAATCTGTTGAATGATCATATTGCTGGAAGCACTGGTACTGCTACTTATCTAGTAATGAGCAGAGTTATCATTTCCTCCTACATGGACAAAACTTTGCGTCCAGAAAAAACAATTTTCCTTACTTGGCGATGGATATTTTTTCTTCGATTGCGGCGATAGTGGCTTAAAGATAATGGCTATTTACTTAAAGAAAATTTTCTGACGACCAACACTTACATGTGCATTGAGATAAATGGCCATACACTCATTCAAGTCATTAATGCACTCCGCGCCACACAAGAGGATTTTCTTTTTCTACCTTGGTTGTACAGCAGCCAAAGTTGTGAACAATTCTTTCGCTGTGCAAGATCGATGACTTCCACCTTGTCAACTGTTGTCAATTTCACAATGCTAGAACCCTTACACCGTATCCGTCGAATTTAGTTTCAAGCTGAAACGGAAGTTACTCTTGGTGATAAATATTCATTTCCATCTAGTCATCGCTCATCGAAGACTCAATCTGAAGAATCTAAACTTTTTATATTACCAAATAATGAAAACATCGAAAAAGTAATTTCTGAAGCCAAGTCATTTGCCCTTTTTCGTGCTAAAAGTGTTGGAATGACATTTTCAGAGATTCCGGAACCTGCATTCTCTTTCGAATCTTTTGTATCTGAGCCCGATGTGGACAAAGACGAAGGATGTTTACCAGTATTAACAGACATTAGTAATGACGAATAATTTGAAGAACAGGCTGATATCAATGTAACGGAAACTGAGTGTCAAGATGTATGCGAAGATCTATGCATAGTATCCAGTGGTGCTCTAGGAATTAAAACTTTTGAGAATGTTGATGTTTCACCGAATAGTATACACGTAAAAGTCTTGGATGATCTTCAGGTCCCAGTGATTATAAAGCAAACAGCATTATGTTATCTCTTCAATAAAGATGGCACAAAACTGAGCAGTGACCGATTACAACGAGTAAAGGCTCCTGAAGTTGAGGGATCTTTTAATACTCCATATCCGGAAAAGGCGTCAATAACGAGAGAAGAAACCGTATACGACGATGACTGGTGTGTTTTTTCAACAAGCGTTACAAAATCATTTCTAATTGGGAGAGTGTTAGATTTTGGTCATATAATGATAATAATAATAAATCTTTATTGAGTTCGTAACAAGAATGATATGTACATGGCAGACAGAGTTAACATAAGAACTCAGAGAGCGAGGTACAGCTTAAAGCTGCTTTCAAACTGAAATACATCGAAATACAAAAGTGGAAATACATCGAGGGAGTTGCAATATTCCAAATATTCAGCACCTGCCCAAGGACCTAAAGAAGGAAAAGGTGTAGGTTGTCAATCTGAAAATAATTAATTACTTCAGCCTGATTTTACGTTTTTGCTTGGCTATCACAACATATCGTAATACGTATGTACTATTCCTCGTCCTCGAGTACTAAACGGTTCTCTTACTGTTGATAAAGGACTTTTTTCAAAAATTGTATCAATGTTTAAGGCTTTTAAGAAGAAGCGATAAGTTTACGTCATACGTGATATTAAACTGTAAGTTTAGTACATATAACATGTATGTATATATATATGTAATTTAATATGCATAATTTAAATATATTCCGAAATATTCTCCCATATTCCATCATATTCCCTCATATTCCCTCATATTCTCTCATATTCCCTCATACTCCTACATATTCCTTCATATTCCAATATTCTTTATATTCCTTGTATTCTCAAATATTCCGATGTATTCTCTATATTCCCGAATATTCTTTAGGGAATATATTCCTCGTACACGAAAAATCAGAGTGGTCGACCCCTCGTTTTTAGGGGTTTGGATTTGCTTGCACAAATTAAGAAGAAAATAATACGCTCATATAAAGTTCATTTTGGATATTGGCGGGGCCAGCGAAACGTTTCGCTGGACCTGCCATAGTGTCTGCTGCATAGGGGGTAGTTTATAGGGGTTGGAGTTGTTTGCACAAATTTGAATAGAGTAGGGCGAAAATAACACGCTCATATAAAGTTGATTTTGGATAATGTCGGGGCCAGCGAAACGTTTCGCTGGACCCGCCATATTGTTTGCTGCATAGGGGGTACTTTTTAAGGCTTGGAGTTGGTTGCACAAATTTTCACAAATTAAGAAAAAAATAATTCGATCATATAAAGTTGATTTTGGATAATGTCGGGGCTGGTGGAATATTCTGCTGGCTCTGCCATGATGTTTGCTGCACAGGGGGTAGTTTTTGGGGGTTGAATTTGGTTCCACAAATTTGAACAAATTAAGAAGAATATAATACGCTCATATGAAGATGATTTTGGATAATTTCAGGGCTGACGAAATATTTTGCTGGCTCTGGCATAGTGTTCGCCGCATAGGGGGTAGTTTTAGGGCTTGTAGTTGGTTGCACTTATTTGAACAAATTAAGACGAAAATAATACGCTCAAATAATGTTGATTTTGGATAATGTCGAGGACAGCGAAACGTTTCGCTGGCCCCGCCATATTCTTTGCTGCATAGGGGGTAGTTTTTAGGGGCTGGATTTGGTTGCACAAATTTGAAAAAATCAAGAAGAAAATAATACACTCATACAAAGCTGATTTTGTATAATGTCGGGGTTGGTGGAATATTTTGCTGGCTCTGCTATGATGTTTGCTGCATCAGGGGTAGTGTTTGGGGATTCTAGTTGGTTGCATAAATTTGAACGAATTAAGACGAATATAATAAGCTCTTTTAAAGTTCATTTTTGACAGTATCGCGGCTTGCGAAATGTGTTGCTGGCTCTGGCATGATGTTTGCTGCATCGGAGGTAGTTTTTAGGGGTTGAGTTTGGTTGCAAAAATTTAAACAAATTAAGATGAAAATAATACGCTCATACAAAATTGATTTTGGATAATCTCTGGGCCAGCAAAACGTTTCGCTGGCCCCGCCATAGTTTTTGCCGCATAGGGGGTAGTTTTTGGGGGTTGTATTTGGTTGCACAAATTTGAACAATTTAAGGCGAAAATATTACGCTCATATAAAGTTGATTTTGGATAATGTCGGGGCCAGCGAAACGTTTCGCTGGCCCCGCGAATGTGTTTGCTGCATAGGGGGTAGCTTTTAGGTGTTGGATTTGGTTGCATAAATTTCAACAAATTAGGACGAAAATAATACTCTCATATAAATTTGATTTTGGGCAGTGTCGCGGCTGGTGGAATATTTTGCTGGCTCTGCCATGATGTTTTCTGCAAAGGGGTAGTTTTTGGGGGTTGCAGTTGGTGGCACAAATTTGATCAAATTAAGACGAGAATAATACGCTCATTCGAAGTTGATTTTTGACAGTGTCGCGGCTGGCGAAATATTTTGCTAGCCCTGGCATAGTTTCTGCTGCATAGGGGGGAGTTTATAGGTGTTGGAGTTGTTTGCACAAATTTGAATGAAGTAGGGCGAAAATAACACGCTCATATAAAATTGATTTTGGATAATTTCAGGGCCAGCGAAACGTTTCGCTGGCCCTGCCATATTCTTTGCTGGAAAGGGGATAGTTTTTCATGTTTGGATTTGGTTGCACAAATTTGCACAAATTAAGAAGAACGTTTCGCTGGACCCGACATAAGTGTTCGCTGCATAGGGGGTAGTTTTTAATTGTTGGATTTGTTTGCACAAATTTGAACAAATTAAGACAAAAATAATACGCTCATATAAAGTTGATTTTGGATAATTTCGGGGCCAGCGAAACGTTTCGCTGGACCCGCCATATTGTTTGCTGCATAGGGTGTATTTTTTAAGGCTTGGAGTTCATTGCACAAATTTTCCGCAAATTAAGAAGAAAATAATACGCTCATATAAAGTTGATTTTGGACAGTGCCGTGGCTGGTGGAATATTTTTCTGGCTCTGCCATGATGTTTTCTGCACAGAGGGTAGTTTTTGGGGGTTGAAATTGGTTGCACAAATTTAAACAAATTAATACGAAAATAATACGCTCCTATAAAGTTGATTTTGGATAATGTCGGGGTCAGC
>CAKNXH010058712.1:48994-67561 GCA_932178445.1 Andricus quercusramuli | reverse complement strand
TGGCGAAATATTTTGCTAGCTCTGGCATAGTTTCTGCTGCATAGGGGTGAGTTTATAGGTGTTGGAGTTTTTTGCACAAATTTGAATGAAGTAGGGCGAAAATAACACGCTCATATAAAGTTGATTTTTGATAATATCGGGGCCAGCGAAATGTTTCGCCGGCTCTGACATAGTGTTCGCCGCATAGGGGGTAGTTTTTAGCGGTTGGAGTTGGTTGCACAAATTTCAACAAATTGAGACAAAAATGATACGCTCATTTAAAGTTGATTTTAGATAATGTCGGGGCCAGCAAAATTGTTTCCCGCATAGGGGGTCGTTTTTAGGGGTTGGATTTAGTTGCACAAATTTGAAAAAATTAAGAAGAAAATAAACCGCTCATATAAAGTTAATTTTGGATAATGTCGGGGCCAGCAAAATTGTTTGCGGCATAGGGGGTAGTTTTTAGGGGTTGTAGTTGGTTGAAGAAATTTGCACAAATTAGGACGAAAATAATACGCTCATATAAAGTTGATTTTGGATAAAGTCGCGGCTGGTGGAATATTTTGCTGGCTCTGCCATGATGTTTGCTGCATAGGAGGTAGTTTTTGGGGGTTCAAGTTGGTTGCACGAACTTGAACAAATCAAGATAAAAATAATACGCTCATTTAAAGTTGATTTTGGATAATGTCGGGACCAGCGAAACGTTTCGCTGTCCCCGCCAATGTGCTTGCTGCATAGGGGGTAGTTTTTAGGGGTTGTATTCGGTTGTATAAATTTGAACCAATCAAGACGAACGTAATACGCTCATATAAAGTTGATTTTGGATAATGTCGGGGCCAGCGAAATATAAAGAGAGTAGAAATATTTTTGAAATAATAGTGTTTCAAAATAATATTTTGAAAAAATAGAAATATTTTTGCCGCATAGGTGGTAGTTTTCAGGGGTTGGAAGTGGTTGCACAAATTTTAACAATTCAAGAAGAAGATAAAAGGCTCATATAAAGTTGATTTTGGATAATGTCGGGGCCAGCGAAACGTTTCGCTGGTCCCGCCAATGTGTTTGCTGCATAGGGGGTAGTTTTTAGGGGTTGGATTTGGTTGCATAAATTGGAACAAATTAAGAGGAAAATAATACGCTCATATAAAGTTGATTTTGGGCAGTGTCGCGGCTGGTGGAATATTTTGCTGGCTCTGCCCTGATGTTTGCTGCATAGGCGGTAGTTTTTGGGGTTTGAAGTTTGTAGCGCAAATTAAGGCGAAAATAATACGCTCATGTAAAGTTGATTTTGGATAATGTGGGGGCCAGCGAAACGTTTCGCTGGCCCTGCCATATTCTTTGCTGCAAAGGGGGTAGTTTTTAATGGTTGAATTTGGTTGCAATAATTTGAAAAAATTAAGGCGATTAAATGGTCCTAAAATCAGAGAGTAGGTGATACGACAGAGTCTCCCTCTTATGATTCCTGGCACACAGTTCTTGAGGGCATGGTTCGCACAATGGAGATTCTTGAAGGGAATCCATCTAAGCTAAAGGATTCTTTGAATAAGAATACGTGCAATACGACGCAATACAGCGAAAGGAATTCGCGGCTAAAAGGAAACGTTTTCTCAACTGTCTGTAGTCACTCAGTAGTCACCTTCAACTCAAGGAGAAGATCTTTCAGTGTCCAGCGTTCATCATCTTAGCATTCATCATGTGACACTACCTGGAGCAAAAGGTCTATTACCTACAGCTGTCATCAAGGTCAATTCCATTAGAGGTGTTTCACTGTTTGTGCGTGCACTCCTTGATCAGGGTTCTTGAGTGTCTCTCGTATCTGAGTCTTTCGTACAACGGCTCAAGCTTGCGCGTTCAAGTTGTGAATTAGGTTTGCTAACTATCAGTGCAGGACGTCCCACACCAACTCACGGTGCCGTGTCATGTATTCTTGCGCCACGTTTCGATCCGACTTCGAGCATCCATTGGACGCGCTCGCGCTTCCGCGTCTTACTCCGTACCGCTCACGTTCCGAAAATGGCAATGGAAGTTGGCCAAATCTTTCAAGTTTAAATCTAGTGGACCCAGATTTCGGGATCTCAAGAGTGATCGACGTGGTCATTGGAGCAGACGCTTGTCCCTATCTGCTTCTTCCGAACATACGGAAAGGTCCTTTTAACGCTCCTGTTGCTCAGGAAACATACTTCGGTTGGACCTTATCTGGGAAAACTACAGGAGATTCGTTACCTCAATCAACTGAAGAGTTTTCTTCAGTACTGGGAATGCATGTTCTTGTACAAAACACCGTTGCCTTTGACCTTCAAAGGTTTTGGGAGAAACAAGAGGTTCCATCAAAGTCCATACGGACGTCTGAAGAACAGGAATGTGAGGATTTCTTCGTGTCAACTCATTCGCGTACTCCTGAAGGACGCTATGTTGTTCGTTTTCCGATGAAGAAAAATATTTCATCATTTGGCAATTCTTTTCGGCCAGCCTTTCGGATGCTTCAGCGAATGGAACGTCGCCTCGCGAGAGACGCTTTCTTCTTTAGAGCCTATGAGGAATTTCTCAAGGAATACGAAAGTCTTGGCCACATGGTGCTTGACTCTGAGTCTTCTATTCGTCGTGACTCTTCTCGCTCTTTCCACCTTCCACATCACGGGGTATTGCGCGAATTAATCTCTACTACTAAGTGGAGAGTTGTCTTCAATGGATCTCAGAAAACTGAAGCTGGAATTTCGCTCAATGAATGCTTGCACACTGGAGCCACTCTTCTCCCAAATCTACTCCAAATTTTGCTTCGTTGGATGTGTTTTCGTATAGCTCTCTGTGCTGACGTGGAGAAAATGTACCGACAAATCCAGGTACACCGAGACGATCATGATCTTCAACTTACCCTGTGGATAAAATCGCCAAATGATTTAGTTCAAACGTTTCGTCTCACCGCAGGCACTTACGGTTTGTCTTGTGCTCCTTTTTTTGCACTCCGTTGCATTCAACAACTCGCCCTTGATGAGGGTGAAAATTATCCAAAAGAAGCTGTAGTTGTGCATCGAGGGACATACGTGGACGACGTAATCACAGGTGCAGATAACTTCGAGGAGGCAATTTCCTTACAGAATCAATTATATCGACTTTTCACAGCAGGTGGCTTCCCACTTCGCAAGTGGATGTCAAGTGATTCTGATCCTCTGTCCTTAGAATTCCATCACTCGTTTCATATGATGGGCATCTCTTGGAATCCTCAACGAGATGTGATAACTTTTGACATGAAATTACCAGCCTGTCCAGATGTCATCACTGAACTTAGCGTTTTGTGTCAGACAGCTGAACTGTTCGATCCGCTAGGATGGTTGAGTCCAGTTATCATAACAGCTACGATACTCATTCAAACTCTCTGGCTTTTGAAGATCTCCTCGGATGATCACCTTCCGGACGAGGTTTGCCAACGCTGGCTTGCATATCGAGACGATCTTCGTCACATATCCTCAATCGAGGTACCTTGTTGGATAAGTTTCAGTTCATCTTCTGGTTCCTATGAACTGCATGGATACTCCGATGATTCGGAAAGAGCCTTTGCCGCAGCAGTTTATCTTCTTGTGACCTCTGATTCTGATACGAAGTCAGTTTCGCTGCTGATTTCGAAAACTGAGGTCGCTTCCTTGAAACAGGTATCGCTGCCACGCTTAGAACTGTATGGAGCAGTTCTTCTCGTTCGACTTGTGCATCACGTTCAGCAAACACTTTTGTTGGATATTCCCATTCATCTATTGTGTGATTCAACAGACACGCTGGCCTGGATTCGCGGACATCCTACAAAATGGAAGACCTTCATAGGCAATAGAGTTTCCGAAATCCATTCCACACTACCATCAGCAATTGGGCATCACGTTTCATCATCAAGAAACCCTGCTGATTGTGCTTCAAGAGATCTCTCTTCCAAGAAGCTATCATTTTCTCTTGGTGAAAAGGTGCAAATTGGTTGCCGTTTCCAGAACTTTGCCCACGAATTCCATAATTAGTTAATCCTGAAGTGGATTTAGAAGAGCGAACGTTAAAAGTTCATACTTCTAGTTGTGTTCCAGCTATGTGGGTGCTTCTCCATCGCTACTCTTCTTTGAATAAACTTCTACGAACGACTGCCTGGCTACAGCGATTTATCCAACATCATTTTCAGCAATCCTGTTCAAAGTCATCATTCCTTTCACCTTCAGAACTTAAGAAAGCTCGCGTAGATTGGATTCGAAACGAACAGCAATTTTATTTTGAAGCACACATCAAGGCTCTATCATCAGAAAAGTCTCTTCCTTCCAAGAGCAAGTTAGGCGATTAACACCTTACTTAGATTCCGAACAACTGCTTCGTGTAGGAGGTAGGTTGAAGAATTCAGCCTTGGATCCCGACGAGAAACATCCTCTCATTCTCAGCTCTAAATCAACGCTCACGAATCTTCTTATTGATCATTATCATCGACGTTGTCTAAATGGTGCAATCCAGCTCCCTCTCGGAACTTTGAGGTGAACCTACTGGGTTCTCCGTGGCCGATCGGTTGTAAGGGCATTTATTCATCGATGTTTACCATGCCTACGACATCGAGCTGTCAAGCCTCAACAATTGATGGCAGATCTTACAGCACTTCGCTCTACTCCGAGTGGACCGTTTCTACATACTGGCGTCAATTATGCTGGTCCCGTTTACTTGCGAACAACTAAGGGTCGTGGTTATCGATCACATAAGGGCTACATTGCAGTCTTGATTTGCGGTTCTACTCGAGCTGTCCATTTGAAAGCTATGTCGGACTATACGGCTGATGCTTTTCTAGCCGCTTCCTACAAATTCTTTTCTCGACGTGGAATTTGTGCTACCTTGACCAGCGATCAAGGTACAAACTTCGTTGGAGCGGATGTCAAACTTAGAGCGATGTTTCCAGCAGCTTCAAAGGAGTCAGTCCTTTTAGCTTCGTGTCTCGCTTCGTATAGCACAGAGTGGCGATTTAGTCCACCAGGTGCGCCGAATTTTGGGGGAATTTGGGAAGCTACAGTGAGGTCAGCGAAACACCACCTTCGGCGTGTCATCGGAGATGCTACCCTTACATACGAAGAAATGAACACATTTCTAGTTCAAGTAGAGGCCTGTTAAATTCAAGACCTCTTCAATCCATGTCTGATGCTCCTGACGATCTTACGGCTCTTACTCCAGGTCACTTTTTAATTGGAGAATCTCTTAACAGTATCCCTGAGCCAAGTTACATTGACATTGCTCCGAATCGCTTATCTCGATGGCAATTGTTACAACAAGTGCGTCAGAATTTTGGCAACTTTGGACCTCGGATCACCTGAAGGAGCTTCAACCGCATTCGAAGTGGAGGACTCCTTATCCATCACTTGAAGCTGGTGACCTCGCTTTTATCCGTGACGAAAATTCACCACCCACAAAGTGGCCTTTAGGTCATGTCATTGAGCTTCATCCCGGTTCTGATGGTCATGTGCGCGTTGTGTCTATCCGCACTGCGAGTGGTTTGTTTAAACGGCCTTAGTAAAATTGTGTCTTTTACCAAGGGCGGAGGAAAATGGTTAGATCTCTTCTTAAAGTGCCGTGTACTTTCTTTTCGGTTGTTTCGATCGGATTTTTCAATTTATTCATTTTTGTCTTGTTCTGTTATTGACAGTTTCAACCACTTAATTATCAGATCGTCGATAGAAATTGCGATCAATTTTATTCTACAAATTTTTAATTTTCTTTATTGTCATTATCAATTTAATATTTTTTGGTTAGAATGAACTGTGTGAATCTTTTTTAATTTTGTCCCAACAAAGCAGACGGAATGATCGGAATTGACTTTAATTTCATATGTTTACATTTTAATGGAATTCTAATTTAAAAGTGTTATCGATTTCTTATTTTATCTTTATTCTACTATCGTTGAGTCATATTCCTTGTATGAGTGAGAGCCTTTCGTACCTCTTGTAAGCAATTTTAGTCATCGTCCGAACGCTAAATTGAGAACTTGTCTCGTCGTTTCGGTAGACAAGTTCAAATGAATTATATACGAATTTTAGAAATGATTTAAATATATTCAAGTTCGATTTTTTGAGCAATTTTTTTAATGGGGTAGTCAGGTTTGAGTGACCTTTTTTTAAATAATTTTTTTTGCATTAATTTTTATTTGACATTTAAAAGTTGTTAATATGTTGTAGGACATATTTTTGACTACCAAAAAAACAAATATTGTAATTTCTCATCAACATCTGGCCGAAATATGGTTGACCGGAAGACGCTATGTTGAAAAACGCTTGCCATGATTTCTCAATTTTGGATCATCTGAAACACAAAAACCAAATTGATTCTTAAGGAGTACATAAGTTGATGTAGCGTTCACGCGATAGGCACTTATATACTTTTTCAAAATCAATTTGGTTTTTGTGTTTCAGATGATCCAAAATTGAGAAATCATGGCGACCGTTTTTCAACATGGCGTCTTCTGGTTACCCACATTTCGGCCGGATGTTGATGAAAAATTACAATATTTGTTTTCTTGATAGTCAGAAACATGTCCTACTACATATTAAAACATTCGAAATGTCAAATAAAAATTAATGCAAAAAAAATAATCAAAAAAAGGTCATTTAAACCTGACTACCCCCTTAACATTAAATTAATTCAGTTTTATTATTTATTCTCAGTGGCCTGTCCTTTAATGTACTTATCGTCAAAGGGGTTTAGAAACATTGCATAGTTTTTTCTTACACAAACTTCTCTCACCCGCGAACAGGGGACCCATTCCATTTCTTGATGAGTCACTTCAAAACGAAAGCAATTTCTATAAATACTTTTCATCTTGTCTGCAAATTTTCTCAGATTGCTCTTCATTTTATGCTCACCACAAATGTAGCAAAACGATTGAGGCTTGCTATCACATTTGTGGAAAGTATTCGGGAGCACTTCACTGTGCCAAGGAGATTTTAAAGTTTGTTTTGTTGGATCCATGAGGGTATAACAAAGCCCGCATGTTGGGGAGCCTCTGCCGATCGCAGGTGAGTCCACCGTCCTAGGGGTGATCACCCTCATACCTCCCTAGGTCTAAGTATGAGGGCTTTCCAACTTTAACGAGAACATTGTCAACTCGTCGGACACACTACGGCTTCATCCTTGCACCCCGACGCCCATTGCAGGGCAGCGTGCCTAACAACAATGGAGGCTATTACCTGAGTGGACCGGAAAACGAATCATTCTACACATTCCTTTTCAGGGCAGTTGTCATCCTCTCCAGCATCCTGCAAGGCTCATGAACAAGTTTTCAGCTGCAAAGTTGAATTTACTGTAACGCCATTATATAAGAAATAGATCTCTTTAGGGAATTCGTCGCGCTTATGGAAAAAGTTTAAGGCTCTGAAGCGAAAGCTCCCATCAGTATTCTACCCAAAAAGTACCCCCAAAATACTTTTTTTTATAATTCCACTAACAAAGGTGGTATTATACTAAAACAACCTGGCTTTTAGGGAATTTTCTGGATCTAAGGGAAAACTTTGAAGAGTTAGCGGAAGTCTGAGTCGAAATTCGTATTCAGCATCTAAAATATAAGAAGAGACGATACATAAAACATCATACCTGTTCTTTTTCCAGCCAATTTCAATAACAAGGGTTATTTCATACCCGACAAAGCGGATTTCATAGGGAATTTTCCGCGTCTAGGGAAAAATCCTGACGCGCTCGGGGAAACATGATGTCACGTTCGTGTTTAGCGCCCCAAAATACATAAAAATAACATGCCTGATCTTTGTCCAGACGATTAAATGTACCATACTCTGATCTCTTGCACAACCCACTTTTTGTGGGCCTGTGATGATGAATAATTCTTGACAATTTGCAAAGCATCATATCAAAGAGTCACCTGAAAAACATTCTTAGTAGATCCGTCAGGAAATTGAGCGTATTCATTGAAAAATAGACAAACTCGGAATTTGTTTATGAAAATTGTTCAAATAATTGATCATTTTTGGAAATTTTCAAAGCACCAGAGAAAAGAGTCATCACTCAGATATTCTTAGTTAATTCTTTGGAAAAATTGAGCCTATTCGTTGAAAAATAGACAAACTTTGAATTCGTTCATGAAAATTGTTGCAATAATTGACAATTCTTGTACATTATCAGAGCATCATAGAAAAAAGTAATTGCAAGGTCATTCTTAATTAATTCTATGAAGAAATTGAGCCTATTCGTGAAAAAGAGTCAAACTTAGAATCTGTTCATGAAAATCTTTTAGATAATTGATAATTCTTAAGAATTTGCAGAGCATCATGGAAAACAATCATTAAAAAGACATTCACAGTTGATTTCGTAAACAAATTAAGCCTATCTGTTATGTGACTTCTTCCGAGGAATCCCAGTTATTGTAAATGTAAGGCCGTGGTTTTAATCAGGTCAGTGTGGAAGATTTTTGCGAAATATGCTCATAATATTTGACGTGGAATTACTGCCCTGGTCCAAGTATATCACACGCGGGCAACTGTATCGGGAAATAAATCCCTCGGCGAGAGCACACGCGACAATGATCGAATTTATAGAGGGAAAAGCAATTGCGTCCAAGTATTCTGAATAGTTATTCGGTGTAGTCAGAATATACTTATTCACTGACTCGGTATACTGGAGAAGCCCAACAATAGCGATTTGGATTTTATCGAAAGTTCGTGTCGGTGTGTCGGTAATACTGACTAGAAGCGACGATACATTTGTCGAGCCTTTAGCATCAGAGTCCATACATCCCCATACTCCATCGACACGTACGTTTATCTCCACAAATCCGCCACCTGCACTCCATGCGGTTAAACTTGGTTCACAGTCCACGCTCAAGATTTTCCTCTCGGGACAGATATGAGGCATATGGGACACAGCAATGCAGTCTACACTCATTATTTCCACTCTAGGACAGGTATGAGTATTACGGAGCTCATTGGTATGAGACACACTGACACAATTTAAATTCAAGGTTTCCCCTCTGGGACAGGTATCAGAGTTATGACACTCATTGATCACGCCCGCACTCACGGTTTCCTCTTCAAGACAGGTATGAGGCTTATGGGACACATTGACGCAGTCTACACTCATGGTTTTCCCACTGAGACAGATATCAGATTCATGGGACTCATCGATATGGGGCACACCGATGCAGTCCACACTTAAGGTTTCCCCTCTGAAGCAAATATGAGGTTTATAAGACTCATCAATCCTATCCATACTCAACTCTTTTCCTAAATTTGTCCTGAATTGGCTCTCCTCCTCTCTTAGTATTCTGATGCTCGGCATGTGGTACCTGGGTTGTCAATGATGCTATACTCGTATTCGTTTAATTTAATCTTCCATTGAGCCATTCTTTAAATTGGTTCTTTCAAATTATGAAACCAACTCAGGGGACAATGGTCGGTAACAAGAGCGAATTTCCACCCACACAGGTACGAACGAAAACACTGGATAGTCCAGACGATAGCCAGGAGCACTTTCTGCGTTGTGCAATCACCTATTTCAGCGCTTTGGTTTATGGGTGTCGATTCGAATCTGATACCATTTTTAAGAGTTGGTTGAGTGGTTTCACAGTTTTTGCGAAGTATGGAATAAATCGGCGATAGTACCCTATAAAACCTAAAAATTGCTTGACGGTTTCTGACATTCCAGAATGGGGAAATTTTTTACGGCATCAATTTCTCTACATTCCTTCTTCACTCCAGACTGAGTGATCACATGACCCAAGTAAGTGAGAAAGAAACTGATACTTTTTCAGGTTGCAAAGTCAATCCCGCTGATTTCAGTCTTTCCAAGCGCGCTCTCAGTTTTATATAATGAGCCTCCAGCGAACTATCATATACGACAATGTCACCCATGTAAACGAAAATCTGTCTTTGCCTTGGAATTTTGATGTAGAGGGATCTGGTGGAAACCAGATGCGAGATCGAGAAAATGAAAATAACGTGCATCACGGAGTTGGTATAATACATCGATGATATTCGGGAGGGTGAAACATCCCCTACCTTTTGTTTATTAAGTAATTAAAAATCTATCACCATCCTCCACCTTTTGTTCCCCCGAACCACAGGCTTTTTGGCACAATCCACAAGTGTGCATGTAAGGTGTATTAGATAGTCGAACGATATCATACTTTAGACTACCTCTAACCTGTTTGTGCATTTTCCCTTTAATGATTTGGGAATTTTTATATTTTTTGTGTTTCATAAAGTATTTATTTGTGGTAATAATTTCATGGGATATTTCAGTAGTCGAACTTTATTTGACTTTTAAAAGTTGTTAATATGTTGTAGGACATATTTTTGACTACCAAAAAAAAAATATTGTAATTTCTCATCAACATCTGGCCGAAATATGGTTGAGGCTTCTCAATATATGGTTTTGCTTCTCTTCCTCGCTCAGTCCTTTCTGGTCAAGGAACTTCAAAAGGGCAGTAATGAGAACAGCACGTTCCTTCTGCCCTTTTTGAAACAACAGGGGGTATGAACCGATTCCAGCACATGGTGAGATGACTGGATGATCGTCGCGGTTCTATATGTCAGTGGGTGACAGGGAAAGCTCAAAATTGTAACTCGTGCTATTTACAGTTTAACATTTAGCACAATTTCTGTTTCTTACAAGGAATTTGTCCAAAAATATACTTGGGCCAGCACTGATTCTACTTGTATATCCTACGTTCAGCTGTGTTTCTTTCGGAGAAATATCCATAATTTTTTTATGCGTAATTTAAGCTTCAAATAATCAATGTCTATCGTTTTTTGTATACCTACCTGATTGATTCTACATCTCTGACCGTTATTTTAAAATCTCCGAAAGTTTATACTATTTCCTGTCCTATTCCTACTGAATTGTTAATTCTCGCACGATTTATACATACACGCTAAGAGGTGGTGCTTTCCTTAATACTGTATCTACGTAGACGTGAATTTGACTGCACTTAGTATTAAACGCAATTCCCTGTTTCTTTCTATCTGCGCATTTTAGTGTGAAATGGACAGAGGGTATTACATTTGACAACGATCGCAGCTTTACACCCATGTCACTATATCTATACGGACGTAAATTTGGCTGCTCTTGGCGTAAAACGCAGTACTCTGTCTCTATCTTTTGTACTATAATGCGTAGATAATAAGCAACCGAATATTGCGCTTTACGTCGAGCGGAGATAAATTCACTTTTATAGAGATATAGTGTGTAGATAAATTGTAGTTATATTTAATTCGCACCCAGTGCTGACTATTGGAAGAGCGCTTTTTGAAAGAATGCTCGGCCGACGAGCCTGACTGTTGGGTTATCGAATTGACCGTTTCGAATTGTTCTGTTTAATTTTGGGTCGTCGATGCTCTGATTTGACAACCCTGTGCCAAATTCAAATACCCGTTTTGGGAAAATCCTTGCCTTCTACCATGTACTTCACATTTGCAATGTGATTTCGGAAGGTAAAATATTAGCAAAATTTAGAATCTGCCTCCTTTTCTAATATTGGACGTTCACGCCTAGTATAATATATTTCTTTACCATGAAAACATCGAGGAGACGAAGGGCGATAGCTTTTTGATCTTCTGCCCTCCTCTCGGGCTTCAATATGGGGTACTGACTTGAGGTTTGCGCTCTAAAATGAAGGATTGCAATCTGGCTCAGCAGTGTCTTCCCCGCTGTTATGAACTCTACGCCAGCTCTCATTTTTTAAATCTGCCTCCGTGCCCAATTCAATAGCCATATTTGAGGAAAGTGGCGTATTATCTTTCATGAAGGCCAAAGTGTCTCTATTACCTAAGAAATCATGTTGTTTAATGATACCGTTACTCTGGCGCTATAAACAAGGATAGTCTCATCAGGATTTGTGTTGATATTAGATCATTCCTAAGCTAGTTGACTAGTATCTTCCCGAGGTGTGTAAATATGCTGTAGAATACGGAAAATATCTTCGAGGCTGATTCCCACCCTATCCTGGATTTACTTTCAAGCTGGTTCTAGGTATGGAATTTCAGGTGGTTCCAAGAGAGCCTTGGCGGCTTTGCAGGGGCGCAGAAACATATACGGAATGTACGTAACGCTCTACACATAACAAAATTCGATGTATAGAATTTCATACATGGGATTTGGTGCAGTATGTTTTGCTAGTTTTGAACTTTTATCGAGTCGCTGCGTTGGTACGACTGAGACACTTTACAAATTGCGGCATGTGTGCACGCATCTTCACAGAAAAGTTCACCAAAGACGCGTCTAAATTTTTCACAGCTTTACAATCTTTTGCGTTTGGAAAAGAAGAGAAAGAAGATTCATTGAATGTTGACGCCTTAGTACAATTCTATAAAGATGATTTTTCAAAAGATGAGCTCATCAGCGATTGAGAGATGTTTCTGAGTCTAGCTCGGAAATCGCAAAAAGAAATTTCAACTTTATACGACGTGTAAGTTTTTACGGCCAATCGAGTGGGCGATAAATTTTCTTCCGGAATTCGTGTAATTCATTCGCATGCGCATGACGATACCTGGATCATCATGCACGAATGATCCAATGAACAATACTGTAATTTTGCATATATACCGCGATTTTGTCGACGATATCGATTTAGAATTGTTAATGAACGATTTTATTTTGTAAAACACAAAACGAAGTATAGTTTTTACAATATTTTAAATAAAATACAAACTACACAATACAAATTTCAATTTTGATTTCAAATAACTAACGCGTGTACAAAGAGCTGAAAAGAAATATTTCGGAATTACATATTTTTTTCAATTTCATGTGAAGACGTAAAGAAAAAGCTCAAGATAACTAAGTCTAGGATTTAATGCTTGATGCGTTTTCAAAGTGCACTACTCTGAAATACAATTATGAGATTTCACAAAGCCATAATCACAAATTTGTACACGTGATCGTGCTCGTTAACCATCCCCCCTAAGCCACGACGTTGGCAAACAGCGGTTTTTTTGTACCAAAATGTCCCTCGTTGGTTTGCACTTCACGCACGATCACCCCTGATAGGATCGCACCTCTGGCCCGTATGACCTCCAACGGTGGATAGCAGTTCACGCATGATCGTTGGTCTAGATATCCCACGTTGGACTCAGTTTCGAGTCAGCAGATAATAAATAAAGTTAGTTTTTTAGGGCTAACCTTTTGTACTTCATCATCTGATATAGATCTTAGTGCCTTGTCATTAGATATTCTTGAGATAAATCACTTTCGAAGTTTATAAAAGTTTTCCTCACTTCACATATTGTGACACTTCAAAGTCACATGATATTCTCAAGGGTATTTCAACAAGTCCATGATAAAATTTGAATTTCCTACTCCAGGTGCAGCATCCCGCACAGCTGCAACCACAAATCTGTTACGCCCTGAGAGGTGCAATTCTGCTTTATGAAGAGGACGGTATCGTTGCTGTGTTGAGCTATTGTAAAAGCAGACCTAGAAATGGTAGAATTGACGGTCAAGTAAAATAAGGCATTGGGAATGATCACAATACTAAATTGAAGTTTTTATGTATTCTGTTGCAAAACAGATCCAAATTGAGTCGTGCACTTCAACTAGTTCACGTGCACATATTTGTAACACTCGAGATATCATGGCTCAAAGTAAGTACACAATTAACATTCAAAGTGCAGTTTCTAAATCACACACGTAATAGACGCAGACTTTGTAACTCACCTCTCGTCTCAGAAAGGAATCTATAATTTTTTAGAGACCAGTTAAGCAGAGATAATTAAGAGAAGTTCACGAAAAATGCGGAAAAACATTCAATGGTGGACGTGCGCTAGCAATCATGATGCCTTTCAAATTTGTGGGGGTTTTGAATATGTGGCCCCTTTTTATGAGCGTTGGAGAGCTCAGGTCAATATTAACCAGAATTAAGCTTTTCCGTCGCAAAAGAGAAACGTTACGTCATTCAAGTTCCCCTAACATTCTAGAAGGTCTTAAGAACGCCCTCAACATTTATGATTAATTCTTATTCTCTGATCGATTCTGACCAGTATACTGAAATATAGAATTATTTATAATATATCATTGCGTTTCAATCTGAGATTTACAAAACGATGACCTTTTCTGGTGCGTAATCAATGGGAAACTTCACGGTCTTTGCGCGACGCCTAAATATTAACCAATTTCGCTCAAATATTCAGATTTTTGTTGGCATTCGAACAAAACTGGGGGGCAAGAGCGAAGAGATTCAAAAAGTGGAGAATAAGGTCCACCCTAGTAGACCCACTTGTTAGAAAAGTCGTAAAAGCTAAGAGTGTTCATATTTTTCAGATATACTTAATTTCTATTTGCCATGTGTCGTACAATGAAAGAAAACGAGTTCTTATTTTGAATTAGAAGTTATATGATAAGTAATTAAATTCGCGATATTGCGTTTCAATACAAATCTTGTTAAAACAAGTCGCGACTGCGCACGCTGAGCAATGAAAAATTTGTAAATCAGCTCAAAATGATAACGATGACATTGTGGACTCTGAGAATGACGCTGATCCTGCGACAATCCATGTACCAGCCAATTCTCAAGGCGTAGAAAGCGAAAATGTCAACCAAAGCGATGTAAGTGACAACGGCGAAAATCAAAGTGTTATTACTGTACGAAAGTTTTTTGTTTTGTTTAATCCTTTTTTTGAAACTACGAATAAAAAAAAAAACCTCACAGGCGTAATTCGAGGACGAATTTTTATCTTAGGATGGCCGAATGATAGCGAACAAGTCATTTGGATGCTTTTGCGAATGGAAATTGAACGTGGGAGGATAATTAGTTGTGCGCATGTGCGATCGAGGTACGAGGTGGGAGAGCGATGTACGTGTGCGTGAGAATAAAGAGTTCAGTCTGTGCGATTCAAGCGAAAGACGAGCGTGGACGCGAGTACTTTTTTTTATCGCAATTAGGAATTAATAAATAATTGTTAATAAATATTCCACGAGACCAATAGTAATAATTTTTATGAAGAAAACGAATTTTCGACAAAAAAAACTAAACAAATTACATTTGTTTGAATAATTGAAAATTAATTGAGCAATGTTAATAACTATTCCACAAGACCAATGTAAATAATTTTAGGTGAAAAAAGATGCGAATACAGTGCTTAAAGGATCGTTTTTATGAAGAATTGATATTGTGGTTTTAAGGGTAGTTTTCAGGGACTCGTAGGGGTGTGTTAGGGGTATCAAACCCATATGTCCGATACATGAAATTCTTCGTTGGATAATTCTCTAGAAGCCTCCATACTTTCTCGTCACATTTCTCCAAACCCAAAAAAATTATTTCAAAAACTGAAAAAAGTTATTTTTTACATGCCACGGCACTGGCCGTGACTAGATACGTGGTTTAACGGGATCCGGTATTTTTTCTTAACAGTTTTTATATATGGGCGAATGTTGCATACATTTTTTGTCTCAAATGAACTAGAAGCAGTTGCGTTCCGAATTTTCTAGGTGGTGTGAACGATTTCTGTCAGGCAACCAGAATTTGTTAACTTTTTGTCCGCGTGAGTTTCAAACTGACGCCTAATATCATGACGGTGTGTGGCATCTGGAGTGGTGCAATCACGAGAGGGTCTCCTGGAGTATTATCATGCGGAAAATTTAGCATTTTAGTGCACAGTGGATGCGTGAAGGAAGGCGACAAGGTGAAAAAGGGCCTAAAGAAGTGTTTTTGCTGTGCTTGCTCAACTTTGGCGTCGAACGAAATCGCTCGACGAGAAAGAAAATCTTCTTCTTCAATAGACACAATAAAGTCTGCTACCAATGACGTCAACAGGCCAGGATCGCCTACAGCAACTCTAGAACCCGGGGTCATCGAGGCCATAATAAAATCGGTAACAGAAGTGCAAGAGGCGTCACTCAAGCATATGACCGTGTTATGTCCGGATTTTCTCGGCTGATCAACATCCTCCGGAACCCTTCGTGGATTGGTTGTAAAGTAGGCTGACTGAGTTCTTATTCCTGTCAAGGATTGGTTGAAACCAATATCAAAAGAATTTAGGTAGTTCCCGTAAATAAAAACAATTAATTTGTACCAGAAATTAACTTTTGACAGTTTTATTCTCAAGAAGGTTAATTTGCTTTACAAAAAGTTTTATCGTTGAGCTTAGAATTCAAATTCAATTTTCAGAGTCAGATTCTGACGCTTTCGGGTCTTACAGTCATATTTATATCATTGAGTTCTGCCCCTCTCCAGCGCTATCGACGAACGAGAACAAAGTTTCAACAGAAACTAAGACTTCTCTAACCAATGATTTGTAAGTTCTTGGGGTAAGTATGATTCATCATGAGTACAAAGTCCGGTACAAAGTCCAGGGTTAAACGGTTCAAAGTCCAAGGTTATTTAAACATAATTTCATAAACACAAGTTCTCGGATAACAAGTTTAGGGTTTTACATCCGGTCTGAATGGTGCCAAAAACCCATTAACGATGCTAATATTAGGCCTATGGTTCATTAGTCAAATAAACAATCCGTATGTTTAAGACGCAATTTATTATTAAGACGCATTTTATTATTTAAGACGCAATTTATTATTAAGACGCAATTTATTATTAAGACGTAATTTATTATTAAGACGCATTTTACTATTAAAAAGGTCTTCGAAGATCAGAGAGAAGTTTCACTGTTTCCAATTCAGAGTATGCTGAAAATGGTGAAATTTAATCACAAAATGAAGAAATCCCTCACCCTTAGAGAAAATATAGGGGTCTCCTAAAGAATACAGAATACTCCACTCTGACCAGCCCGTCCAAATCTTGAATTTGAATCTCGCGGGTAAAATATACTATCCAAAATAGCTTCCGTCACACCTCCCTCCGTCTAGAGAAAGATGTCTCAATGAGACAACTTTCTTAGTGTTTGTAGTAACTTATGGCGTTTAAATTTACTTGCACTATCAGAACTTTATTATTTAATTTATGTTAAAAAAGAAGAAAACAATTTCTCGTCGTACCTAAATCGGTTTTGGTGTCCTGTACAAATTGATATGTTTAAAGGAAATTAGGTAAAAATACTTATTATTCACGTGAGTGAAGAGGACACATTTTGGAGCAATACATTTGGAGTGAGGCATTCGGAGCAGTGCATTTGGAAATTTAAGACTCACTTCAACTTCATTACTTTATAAAAAAAATTGGTAGGTTATAGCAAAAATCCCTTTATTCTACTCTGTTTTATAAATAATTTTTTTTCAATATATAAAACAATTATTTTATAATATAATGCTTTTATGACGCTTGCAAAATTTAAGCGAATACAGTACTTTGCAACTCGTTTTCTTCACATTCACTTCCCTGCAAAGGAAAGATTATTAGAAAATTTTATTTTATCCTTTTTTTTAATGAACCTCACATTTATCACGATCATTAACATAATGGAACAGATTAAACATTTTACTTCAATAATTCTCTCATATTTTCTTGCTATTTATCATAAAATTTAATCATTACGGAAGAAAATAATATAATCATATGTTTTAGGTTGTCAAAATGAAATTGCAGCAATCGTTAGCTTTTAGACCCTCCTAGTGCCATCTTGCGGCCAAAGCTTGGAAGCACATTTTTCTCATGAAATTTTTGTTCGGTAGGATTGCCCTATCGGTAAAATCAAAGTTCAGGTATGTAGTCACTGGATGTTTTTCTTCTTCTGTTATTTGTTTAGATCTCACCACCTTGACTTTGTCCCCGAATTGAAAGGGTGCCAGGACGTGGAGCCCGCCTATGAGAGGTACATGATGATGAATCCCCTTCCACAGGTTAAGGATTATCACCTTCCGGCATCCCCTGCATTTCCCGGGATCCTCTTGGAGCAATACCTTTTTCCCACATCCTGCGCATCTTTTTTGATGACCCAATGATTCCAAAACTAGTAGGTGTATTTCCACCTGCTCCCACATTTCTACATCGGAGGAGAGCCCTTGACGGGTCGCCGCGCACTCAATACAGCACCACTTATGGGTCCCCTATTGGTTCTGTACTATAAAAATCTTTCCCGACAAATGGATAGCACTCGTGGCCCTTTTTTTGAATAATCTCGCTAATTTCTAAAAAAATATATCTTAACTGTACCCCCGTAAATTGTTACTCTATTATTATTTTTTTATATTATTAGTTTTCAATTTATATTATTAATTTTGGGTACATAATTTTTCCCTTTTTTTTAAATTTTTGCATTCCCAGAGAAGGAGGAAATAAAACAGAACATAATTATTGACTTACTTCGATTCTCTCTTTGTTGGGACCGGATGGGTTTTTTAATATTATATCAATATCTTCTTCAAGATAATTCCAGTCTGGAAATGGATTGTTTTGTGTCATTTTTTAAACTTTCCTTTTTTTAAAGAAATTTGAGGCTATTTTCTCTACGGCGAATAATAATTTTTCCTTTTGAGTGCCTACTCGGAGTTTTCTTTGTCTTTACATTCGATTTACCACGCATTAATCATCGATCTTTGGGTAATATTTTAGGTCCCGAAATATTTCCCCTATATGCAAATTAGAGAAATTATGCTTGCGAACGATTTTTATTTGCATGTTTTATTGTATTTATTAGTATTTTATTATTATTATATAATATATATATATATATATAATATTATTATATATAATATATATATATA
>CAKNXH010058712.1:0-48984 GCA_932178445.1 Andricus quercusramuli | reverse complement strand
ATATATATATATATATATAATATTATTATATATAATATATATATATATTATTATATATATATATATTATATATATTATTTATAGTATTATTGTTTTATTAGTATTTTAGTTTAGCATCGCATTAAATTGATAAAAAATAGAGAAAAATGAATAAAACATTCAAAATTTTGTGTTGTTATTTCCATTTGTTTATAATAAAATGAAAGAGAGGTTTTTTCCCGTACAAAAAAAGAAAGAAAATATAGCGTTATTTTGGGCCTACTTGCTTGTAATCAGTAATTTACTCGAGGCGAGAAATTTGAATTTCACAATTTTATACTTTACCCTTTTCTTTAGGTTTTTCACACTCCCATGAAGGATTGAATGGATACCAATACTTTCCGGGTTATGTTAGACAAGTATCAGTAATTATTATAAATTAAGAGAACTAATTTTCTTTGTGTAATATTAATGTTTTTTTACAGATACAGCAGATCAGTTATCAGTATCATATAAAAGGTATATTTACATTAATATTTCTTATTTATGGGAACAATTGTATAAATTTTATCGGCTTTTCCAAATTTACAGACAATATTATTTACAAAGAAGTGTGGATGTCTCTTTCATTTTTTTATTCGGTCTTTTGCAAAATTTGCAATTGGTCTAGATTAACGATTTTAATCTGCTTCGTTTTTAGCAATAGTCACTGAATCAGTCTTTCCTAGAGGTATTGCGTCTGCATATTTTGTAAAAACGCATTGGATAGGTAAAATATGATTATTTCCTCTAGGGGTCATTTGTAACGGTCCAACTATGTCAATTTGTATGTTGTCAAACGGTTCTTTTGGGGTGTCCGTTATTATCATTGGTTCTACTATAGTTTTTTGAAATGCCTTTGTGCCCCCCTATAGTGGATTCATGAGCCTCCTCAATCAATTCATCTGTTTTCTAGCGGTGGAAATTGAATTTTCCCAGTACAAATTCTGATAACGACATTCGTTCCTGTAGAATGTTGGCGAAGAATCTGCTCCATGGAAGCCCATGTTACCTCATCGATATTATTTCCAAATTTTGAAATATTTATATTATTGACACTAAGTGATTCCATAGCTCGTTTCAAAGCCAGGATATTTTTTGAAAGATTGTTCAGATATACTTGATCGTTATGAAGAGTTTTTGTTACAAGATGAAAAATGTAACGCTCTTTATAAAGAAAGACAACATATTCTCCAACATTAAAGGTTTGATTTTCGATTCCTTCGACCAAGATTAATCCTTTTTCTATAAGTTCTTCACTAGCTTCGGATTCTAGATTTTCATATTCCGATATGAAATGGACAAGATGATTTTTGCTTATTGTAAACTTATCATTGCTTTCAATGATGCATACATCATCAATCGCCAAGATTTGAGTTTTCGGAAATTCGGTTTGTACTCTATTTTTATCATAATTGCAACTACATTTTCTGCGAGTGGATTCATCAGAAGAATCTTCGGTTTCATCAAATCTGTTATTTGATTTAAGAGGACAATCATTTTGGTTAAGATGATTATTCGTTTGCTCAGCAAAAGTACAATCCATTTCTTTAGGTTCACAATTATTCAAAGCACTTCGTAAGTGTTCATCTTCGGATGTGACATGCCTAATACCGACTTCCTGCTCTCCAACTTTAACTTGATTCGTGGTTTCGCATTGTTGCTCGCATCTCTCATCCGGGCTGCCAGACCTTCCCCCAGAGTCTGTTGAAACCTCATGTGCCTTCTCGTCAGGAGCCGCGATGAGAACTTCGCCTTCAACTGGATGCGTAGAAGTCGCAGCGCTTACGTTCATCAATCCATTGGGACTATCGCAAGAAGCACTGCCCCATATGCGACAGCCCCAATAATCTCCTTCAAAGGAGTCTTAAGGCAGTTGATTACCATTTGCAGCCTCCTCCGAAGTAATTCTTGTAGGAAAGGAGCAAAGTAAATGGTTACTATATGCATCCTTCCCCCTCTGATCACTGATTGTGCACACAGAAACATGTTAGCGGCCCAGATAGTTGTATCCCATAGTAACCATACTCACAAGATCATTACAAACATCCAGTTTTCGTCACCGAGTTGATCTTTCCCTTCGGATCAGGTGAGGGGCCCAGAGAGTTGTCTCCCATAGTAACCGTACCCACAAGATTGTCGAGTGAAGTTCCAGCGTTGCTTTCAACCTGAGAGACGGAGTCATGCTTTTGGTTTTGTTCGCGCATCGTATTCCCCAAGGCAAGAGCCGCACTGGGGTTTCCTTGGCCATTGGGTATCCCAGGCAACCCTAACAAAGAGGATGAACCACTTTTGTCCCAGTGACATGGGTTCCTTGAAAGAGCATCACAATTGGCATTCACTTTTCTAGGTTTATACATTATTTCATAATCGTAGTCACTCAATTTGATCTTGCACCTAGCTAACCTTGATACTGGGACTTTAATTCCATGCAACCAAACTAGTGGTCGATGGGCAGTCACAAGGAGAAACTTTCTCCCAAAGAAATATGGTCGGAAATAAACTATACAAAATACTATAGCAAGCAGTTCCTTCTCCATGGTAGAACAATTCCTCTCCGCTTCATTCAATGTTCGAGAAGCAAAAGAGATAGGTAAATCTTTACCCATCTCGCCCTGACTCAAAATTCCACCTATTGCGTAATGGGATGCATCTGTCGTAAGAACGAAAGGCCTAGAAAAGTCTGGGTATTGCAACAAGGCCTCAGCACAAATCTTATCCCTCAAGATTTCAAAGGCTTCCTGTTCAGCCATACCCTAAATGAAATTTACTTTTTCTTTGATTAGATTTGTTAGTGGTTTGGACAATTTTGCAAAATAGAGTATAAACCTGCGATAGTACCCTACCAACCCCAAGAACTGCTTTACATTCTTTTTAGTTTTTGGAATAGGAAAATCTTGTACTGCTTTGACCTTCCCAGGATCAGGCTTCACTCCATCTTGGGTAATCATATGACCCAAATATTTAATCTATTGTTGAAGGAAATGACACTTTTCAGGTTGAAGGGCCAATCCTGAATCTCTTAGCCGTGTTAAGAGTTTCCTAAGTTTCATGGAATGACTTTTTAAATTGGGTGCATAGATGACTATGTCATCCATGTATACGAACGATTCTACACCTTGCAACCTTGTAAAATCTGATCCATTACTCTTTGAAGTGTTGCAGGTGCATTTTTAAATCCGAATAGCATCCGATTATATTCTTAATGGCCATATGGAGTTGAAAATTCTGTTTTTGCTTTAGAGTCTGGATCCATAGTAATCTGATGAAAACCGAGGGCTAAATCCATTACGGAAAAATATTGCACTCAACCCAACTGATCAAGAATATCCATGATAATTGGCAGGTGTAGGCATCTGAAATTTTCTTTTCATTTATTGCGCGATAGTCGATCACCATGCGCCATCTTTTATTGCCCTGTGGGTCAGGCTTTTTTGGAACTATAAGGGCGTGAAAATTATATCGTGAAGACGAAGGCTGCACAATTCCGGATTCGAGTAATTAACTAACTTGACGGCCAATCTCGTGTTTTTGAACAGGTGGGTTCCGATACGGTTTTTTATTTACTGGCATCTCATCTACAGTGATTATTTTATGTTTAATTATATTGGTATTGCCCAATTTATCTCCGGATAAGAAAAATTGATCAGTAAATGCAGAAAGAATTTCTAAAAAACTGTCTCTTTCTTCCTTTCTTCCGCATCTACAGACAAGAAATCTTCATATTCTTGCAATTTCAACAGGGGTAATGTCAATTCTACATCATTATTAGAAGAATTTATCATGCAAATTTCAACTGTATTATTGCATTGTTTTACCAAAACTTAACCAGCAAAAATATTGGGACCATACCAAATCCTTTCTATATACCCCTCTTTTAATTCTGTTTTCTTTACAGGGAGAGTTACCAACTTTTTCGTTCGTGATGGCAACCTGACAGTGGTATGAGTGACAAAAGGAAGATCTTCATTTATTAAGTGCAAAAAATCGTCTAGTAAATTTAACGTTGCATTATCCTGCTTCAAAAATTGGATACCAAGGATACCATCCTGAGAAATTGGGAATTCTTGTGAAACTACTTGAAAGGATGTGGAAATTCCCTTATAAAGTAGCTTCACTTCACACTCTGATTGAATCATGTCTTTTCCAATCCCTACTAGGTTATAATTAATTCCTGAATTTATCCATGCATCAGGTTTTGAATAATTTGCTTCAATCAAATTTACACTGGAGCCTGTATCGACTATTGCTTTTATTTTCTCATTTTTTAATAAAGAATTTTTGAACTCAACAATAGGTACTGGTCCTTAATCCGAAAGAAAATTAAGTTTCAAAATTATTCTTTGTAGGGGGTTGGTTTTGTCCCCTTCGGAGCAGTTTCCCCCTTCGACTGCTTCATTTTTTAGTTTAAAGCTTGAAGAGGAGAATTACTTAGTCCCTCACTTGCTCGATCTATTTCTTCCACATGCTCCTTTTTCAATTTGCAAAACTTGACATAATGTCCCGACCTATCACAATAATTACATTCATTGTGACTCTCTCCGACCTTTACATCTGTTTCCTTTTTTATTTTAGGACAATCTCCTTTCCGGTGTCCTACTTCCTGACAATTATAACATTTGACAGAGACGAAAGAGCCACCTTTCTCGCCCATTACTTTGATTTGACTTGATGTGCGCCACTTGTTTTTTCGGAAAATTTTTCTGTTCTCCTTTTCTCAAAATTTCGGAAGTCGATGCTCCCCGCTCGTCCCCATGTATTAATCCCCAACTATCATTCTCGATATCGGCTTCGATAGCCATTTCTATTGTCAGATCTAATGTTAAAGGGTTCTTGTCCTTCATAAAAGATGAAGTATCCCGGCCTAATCCGCGAACAAATTTTCGAATAGCATTCTTGCGATATTCCTGATAACGCTCCGTAATCTGTTACACTCTCGTCAATTTTGCGCTTAACAACAGCCAGTTCCTATGATAACTGACTGATATCCGATTTAGGAGCATAAATACGATTAAGCGTTTCTCAAAATTCGCATTTTTATCAGCATTATCAAATAATCTAATTCCTGTGGCTCTACGAAAGTAGCGGCGATTCTACAATGCTCTGCAAACATAGTAACCGACATATTCGTACCGTCAAATTGCGGAATAATATCGCATGCCATTTTTATTCCT
The DNA here is from genome assembly GCA_932178445.1 of Andricus quercusramuli. Classification (NCBI taxonomy): domain Eukaryota; kingdom Metazoa; phylum Arthropoda; class Insecta; order Hymenoptera; family Cynipidae; genus Andricus; species Andricus quercusramuli. The sequence continues at coordinate 43,792 of CAKNXH010058712.1, read as the reverse complement.
TCACTCATCCTAGACTTTTTAACTATTAGTGCCCTTACGCTAAGGGAGACAGCTCGTGTCTAATTCTGATCTTCCGGATTAGGTTCCGCATTCGACGCAGAATTTCTACCGACAGACTTTGATTTCGCCGAAGCTCGTTTTGGAGCCATTTTACAAAAACAAAAGAATTGATAGTTTATACTTAAGAAAAAATTAACATATGAGACTTACAATTTAACGCTGGCCAATTAGACGGAGCGTAAAATTAGCAAAAAGAAGAAAGTTACAAAGTTCACTTCCACAAAGGTCCTTTGTCCATTAGGGCTGAGATGAATCCTCAAGATTCGAAGAAGAACAGTTCTTCTAAGTCCTCTCTAAATCCCTCATAGCCGTATCCATTTCTGTTCCAGACCAGTCCGAAAATGTTGACTCCTTAACTGGGCTGTCCAATCCGCGGCGGTTTGTCACAAACTAATTGATTGTTGGGATTTTTCAAAAATCCTTTAAGTCTGTAATTAATAGAGGAAAAGCTCGTGGTCTCTTTCTCAACTACTTACCACTTCGGTGAAATTGACGACTCCCTACGCTATCGGGAGTAAAACCACGACAAAACCCTGATAGAAAGTCGCGACTTGTTTAATGCGGGTTCAATGTTCTTTATTGCACTTAATTTCTCACAAATTGTCTATTAAGGCAAAAATAAGTTTACATAGTTCATAGTCAAAGTATTTGAAATTCAAATATCTTTCCCGCTTCTTCAATTAGCACTAGTCCCACTATTTCTACACAAAATTTACTAAATTTTCACAGTACTGCATTGAAATCACAAAGTCGCTAGTAGATCAATCAAATTCTCTTGCCAAAGGAATCCCACGTCGTTGACACCAATTTTATGTCCGGATTTTCTCGGCTGATCCACATCCTCAGGAACCCTTCGTGGATTGGTTGTAGAGTAGGCTGACAGAGTTCTTACTCCTGTCCAGGATTGCTTGAAACCAATAGCAAAAGAATTTAGGTAGTTCCCGTAAATAAAAACAATTAATTTGTATCAGAAATGGACTTTTGACAGTTTTATTCTCAATAAGGTTAATTTGCTTTACAAAAGTTTCATCGTTGAGCTTAGAATTCAAATTCGATTTCCAGAGTCAGATGCTGACGCTTTCGGGCCTTACAGTCATATTTATATAGTTGAGTTCTGCCCCTCTCCAGCGCTATCGACGAACAAGAACGAAGTTTCCACAGAAGGTAAGACTTCTCTAACCAATGATTTGTAAGTTCTTGGGATAAGGATGATTCATCATGAGTCCAAAGTCCTGTACAAAGTCCAGGGTTAAACGGTTCAAAGTCCAAGTTTATGTAAACACCATTTCATAAACACAAGTTCTCGGATTACAAGTTTAGGGTTTTACATCTGGTCTAACTGGCGCCAAAAACCCATTAAAGATGCTAATATTAGGCCTATGATTCATTAGTCAAATAAACAATCCGTATGTTTAAGACGCAATTTATTATTAAGACGCATTTCATTATTTAAGACGCAATTTATTATTAAGACGCATTTCATTATTTAAGACTCAATTTAGAGTATGCTGAAATTGGTGACATTTAATCTCAAAATAAAGAAATCCTCCACCCTTAGAGAAAATATATGGGTCTCCTAAAGAATACAGAATCCTCCACTCTGACCAACCCGTCCCACTCTTGAATTTGAATCTCACGGGTAAAATATACTATCCAAAATGGCTTCCGTCACAGACCACTTCATTTGAAAAGTTTCAGAGTAAACTAGAAACCTCCATTAATAACATAAAGGAGAATTTCATTCAGAACTCTCGACGCATAACCACGGTTGAAACGATCGTTGCAAGGAATGTTATGGAAATTCAAGAGCTTCAGGAAGTGACGGAGGAACTCTTGGTTACTGAAAATAAATTGACTTCCCAGGTGGCGCACTTGGAGCGCAAATGCAATTTCATGGAGAAGGCTTCTCTAGCTGATGTTTTAGAAATGCATGGTTTGCCTTTCAAACAGGGGGAGGACCTTCCAGCTGTTAGGAATGGAATTGCAGCCGCTTTGGAGATCCCTTACTCCAAAGAGGGTCTTATTTCTATTTATAGAACACGATCCTATGAATTGAATGCCTCAGGTCAGTCCCGACCTTCGATTATAATTGCGAAATTTAGTCAGCAAGATACTTATTTTCGTCTAATTGAGAAACGTAAGAAGAAGCGAGGAGAGGAATTCATCCTTTATATAAGAGAAACTTTAACCAAATACAATGGTATTATATATAAGGAGACATTGAACTTGAAAAGAGCTAAGAAGACAAAAGTTTCTTTCGATCTCTGGTGGCAAGATCTTCTGCCGTAAGGAGGAAGGTTTGCGGGAAAAATACTTACTCATCTTTAGGATCTTGATGGATTTCGCTAGCAATCACTGTATGGACGTAGGATCATCTTAAAGAACTATATCGTCATTCTAAGTAAATATCCTGTTTTAAAGAACTTTATTTCAGTTTCTTACTACTTGTTTTTGGATTCTACCTGTTTCTATTTATTCCTACTTATATGTATTCAGTTTGGGCATATTTTGGGTAGTGGTAAATCTAACTGTTACAGTGAGGTATTTTCTACAATTTACTATTGGGTCATGCGGAAAGAAGTGTTTCATTTTTTATGAAAAGGTGTATTTCGTTTATGCGTACATATTTTATTCTATTTCATTTTTGCAAATTCACGGTATGGCTCCTCATACTACATGTACTACAGACTGTCGGTTTTTATATGTCCTGTTTCGACTAGTCTGGCTTGTTTTGGTTATTAACTGCTAATGTAACTCTATACTTTACTGTGAGCTTCATTTTATGGAAAATAATAACATATATCGGGTTTTGAACTGTTCATTCATCTCATGGACAAGTTGAGGTTTTGTCACGTTAATGCTCAGTTTCCCTCGGCACATTTTCTTGAGTTTGAACACTATTTTAGTACGTGTTCATACCATATCATCGCAGTTTCTGAAACTTGAGAGGAGTGAAGGGGGGTGGGGTCTGTCTTCATATACATCAAAGTCTTAGGGGTTCAGTAGTAAGAGTGAGTCCACAGGCTAATTATCCTGTCGCTGACTTTCTTTTTGTTGAAGTGTATTTCGGGGGAGATTGTTCGCTAACTGTGGTTATTTATAAACCTCCTAACGCTAACTATAGTAAAGATCTTGAAACAAAAATATTTACACTCACACCTAATTATAATAGCATAATACTTACTGGAGATTTGAACACAAAATTGAATTCGAATACTAATCTAACTAAACATTTGAAATCTGTAATTTACTCTGCGGAAAAATTTCTACAGTGCCACATGATTCCACTCATCGCTCTAAATTTACTAGTACACGCATAGACTTAATCATTGTAGATGACCTTGACAAAGTGTTATCTTATTCACAGCATGCAATTCCATTCTTATCAACATTAAGTACCAAATGTCCAGTAATCTCTCACCTGAACGTACTCCTGCACCGACTCGAAAACTTACACTAATCAATGAACAAGAGTTTCAGGATCATTTAATATTATATGATTGGGCGAATTCATTCTCGGTTCGTCACGCGAATACTAAGGTCAACGGTTTAATTACCATTTTGACTCATGCATTTGACGAACTCGCGCCTTTATATGTACCACGTTCTCGCAGGGAAACGGCCCCATGGATTACCGCAGCAATAAGAGAATTGATGAGAAAAAGGGACAAGAAATGTAGATTAGCAAAAAAAACCAGGAATAGTACACAAGCGTCTTGGAAAGAGCATGTGATGGCTATTTCTCGGAACACCTACAGAATTCTACAGCAATTAAATAAAAACAAAGACTCCTTAACTACCTCAACTAGGTTTCTACTAGTTAAGAGTCTAATTCTTCCGTTCGTCGATTACGGATGTATTGCTTATGATGATATAACGGATGAACTGAATGGGAAGCTAGAACGGGCACTAAATGCATGTATTCGTTGTATATACAATTTATCAAAAAGTGAACACATTACTTTCTATCGGGAGAGAGCAGGGTTCTTGCCTGTGACGTTTTCGGCTCCCTGGAAATTTTTCTTTACCGTTCCAGGAAACTACGCATGAGGCCGATGCGCAATTTGCCAAGTAAACAGAAACCTTGCTCGACAAGTGGCTATTATTGAAAATATTGATGATATCAGGACTTTAAAAATCTGTTATAAAAATGGTATCACACGTAGTGGAGGTGGAAATTCCTTAAAGCTGTTGGAACGGTGTCCAAAAAATGGCGAAATCTGTGAAGTACACAAATATCGCCACTAAGATTCGATAAATTGGGATTGAGATATTAAAAAGGCACTTTGAAAATGTTATGCTTTCGCTGTGACAGGACATTGGATAAGTCTCTGGTTTTTCAAAAAGAAAATACAATCACTGGTAAAAAGTGACAGTGGAAAAGTATAGAAATGACGATAAATGGACAGGAAACCGAATAAAATGTGATGACAGCTGGTGACTCGATAGCTCGACTCTACTGTGAAAATGCACTGTTGGCAACAGCAGAATGCTACTGTCACCTGTTTTTGCAGGGATTTTAAATTTGAAAGAAAATTCAATTTGTGATGTTCTTTATTTGTTGTTCATTGATAAGTATGAATGAGTGGCCAATACAATAACATCACTGTCATTGAAATAAATCATTAATTTCTTCGTGGAATAATAAACGTGATATTGGAAGAGAAGTGTATAAACATTAAGGGATGCCGCTGTGAACTCGCTCTTGTCGAATATTCATTGAACCTATTTATTTTGGTACTTTAAGAGTTGATAATAATTTTAAAACATTCCTTGAAATTATTTATTGAATTATTTACAAATCTTGTCATGCCGTCCCTGATGGAAAAAATTATCTGCAAATTCACTGCAAATTACATCATAATATCTCTGCAATTGCTCTGCAAGTACTCTGCAAACGTCTCCTGCATTACTGCTTAAATTGAAACACTTCATCATAAATGCAGAAGAACTCTGCATTACTCTTTTTCAAAAAATGGCCTGCATTCGCAAGCATTTCTCAGCGAGTTTTCTGTAAAGAATATTTGCTGGTACTCTGCTAAAGTCTCTACTTTACTGTTTAAATTAAAACACTTCAGCAGAAATGCAGAGATGTTTTGCATCACTCACTCTGTGGCAGACAATTTTCTGCATTTTCCTGAAAATTTTCGTACTGCACGGAAAAAATGTGTACTTGAGGAATTACAGAATTAGTTACGGTATGGCTGGTATGAGAAAAAATCCGTGATAATTACAGACCTATGCTTCTGTAAGTTCTACAGAAAATTTTCTATGAGAATTAAATATAATTCAGGAAGAATTCTTAAACTGGACAGTAGTTTTAGCAGTGGAAATCTTTAAATTCAGCAAAAATAGAGTCCGTTAAAAACAAAGTGGAAGACTGCATATTTCGATGAACGCCTTTCAAATCAAAACACGACAGAGTTGTGTAATTTCTACATCACCGCGCCGCCGTTTTCAACACGAAAAAAAAATTCCGATTTATATAGAGGGTCGGCTTCCATATTTAGCTCACATTGTATATTAGAAGGAAGGTAGGAAAGGACGAACAGAGGATACACGAGAGACACATTCTTAACTTATTGTACACACATAGCCTAACCTAATATATATATATATATATTCGGTTTCGGTTTCGATTCCTTTGGAATAGAACCGAAGGGCTTATGACAAAGCCACCGAACGCGTCCTCGGGTTGCGGATAGAGGGTCCCTGTACCAAGGGTTTCTGCTGAATATGGTTACAATAAGTAATAAGCAGTCGCGGACAATTGTCCAGGGATGGTCCCGAAGGAATAACCCCCACGCGAAGGCGTGAGAACCGTGCCGAAAGCTGAATGTCACCTGGGTGAGGTGTATCTAACGGTGATTCTGGGAAATCGGCGACTCTCAGAGTATACAGCCTTATCCTTGCATGCGGGGCTCTACAAGGATGGACGAACCCTTTCCCTAGCTGCTCGTGGGAACAACAATGACAACAACAAACATAATTGTAGTAAGTGCGGTTCGAAACAATCGAACGCGCAGGGCTCCCGACAATGGGTCGAACAACAATGCCGACTACCCTACAGTTGGGCGAGCCAATCAAGACGGAGTCAATGCGATTGACCGGCGGAATCTTGTTACTTTTAAGTGGACGGATCAACTCAATGACGGCCTGCTGGAGTGCTACGATGCCAGTATTGTCCCTGAACGAGAAAGTTACATGGCACGACTGCATGCTCTGTGGTGCGAGAAACACCCAGAGCTCTCAGACTTTTCGCAACAACGTCTGCGAAACCATGCCGAGAACCTCCGGAAAAGAGGTTATATAAGCGGAGTGCCTACTCAACCGCATCCAGAACAAGCCGGCAACAGAGAAAGAGAGGCGACACTGAGACCAACCGCGAACAGGCATCCAATAGCGGAAGAACGATGCTTCAGGACCCGGAGAAACATCAACATTCAGGTTTCTCCCCAGCTCAAAGATCTGACTGAATTGGATGATGAACTTCGTGGAGATTTTTCCGAAAAATCCGACCTCTGGACTATCAGTTGTGGTGTGTACAATGCAGCGAGAACTTTGGCAGATGCAAGCCGTAAAACAAAACCAACGGTTGATCATAAGATCAAAAGAAGGATGCATCAACTCAGCACAAAGATAGGCTGGGCTAGACAGTACGCGTCCCGCATTCAGTGTGTGATTGACTACATAACATCTGGCAGGAATTTCGCTGCCAAGGTTCGACGGTTCGCGCGCGAACTGCGGATCCGTCATCACACAATCAACAAATCAAAGCTAATGACCATCAGACAGCATATTGTTGACAGAATACGAATACTGTCTGATGCTAGGAGAAGTCTAGAGCGGAGAGAGAGAGGTGGGTCAGAGAAAATCAACAATTTTCATCTGATCCATCTAAACTCTTCCAAGACCCTCCAATTACTGTCGACCATCCGCCCAAACCAGAGGAGGTCGAAGCATTTTGAAGAGAAGTCTACGAGGTCCAGCATCCACTTCAAGAAGACTCAAAGAACATAAATAGCTTCAAGGAGCTGTGCAATGCCCTCATAAGACCTGAGGAAGAATGCCCACCTATCACTACCGAGGAGGTGAAAAACGTATTAAGAGGCATGAAGAACTTTCCCGCTTCGGGACCAGATGGTATCAAGACCTTCTGGTGGAAGAAGTTTCCTTCGACCCACCAGCATCTGGCCCGAATTTTCACCTCATATCTAAAGTCGGAAGAGCCTATTCCGGAGTGGTTGGTGGAAGGGCGCACAGTGCTCCTGCCTAAGACGGGCAACTTAGCTGACCCTAAAAATTACAGGCCAATAACTTGTCTGAACACACTGTATAAGATCTTCACAGCCATCCTAAATGATAGGATTCTTCGGACAATTGAACCTGTGTGGCGAGAGATGTATGAACAACGTGGCTCGAAGAAAGGCGTAGCAGGATGTCGGGAGAACCTGCTCATCGATAGATGTGTCTGTAAAGGTGCAGCATTCTATCAACGATCTCTATCGATGGCCTGGATAGATTACCGAAAAGCTTTTGATTCAACCTCCCATAGACTTATCATCTGTCTGTTGGAAAGCTTAAAGGTTCATCCACACATCGTGAGATGCATAGAGAGATTAATGCCGCTTTGGAAAACCAGATTTACCATCTTATCTGGAAAATATCGTGTGATCACTAACAATATCACCTTTCAGAGAGGTGTGTTTCAGGGCGATACCATGAGCCCTCTCCTCTTTTGCCTCACATTATTGCCACTATCTCTCGCACTTCGCCATTCCGAAGGGTACCTCTGTGGCAAACCTGGAAATCGAAAGCATAAGGTAACTCATGTATTTTACATGGATGATCTTAAGCTCTATGCTAGAAATCAAGAGAAACTACATCTAGCTCTAAAAATTGTCACAGAGTACAATCAAGAGATTGGAATGGAGTTCGGGTTAGAGAAATGCGCCAAGGTTAATTTGAAGAAAGGAAAACTTAACGGCATCCCCGAAGATCCTGAACTCGTTGACAGAAGCGCTATACGACACCTTTGCGCTGGAGAGACCTATACATACCTGGGCGTGCCACAAAGCCGCATTCAGGACGTAACATCTATAAAGGATACTCTCCGATGCAAATACAAACGTCTCCTCCGACAGATATGGTCTTCCGAACTGTCGGCGACGAACAAAGTATCTGCAACGAACATGCTTGCCGTCCCAGTAGTACTCTATTCATTTGGAGTAGTTCCATGGACGAAAGACGAGCTGAGATCCCTCGATATCGGGTCCCGAAAGGTCATGCACATGAACAAAAGCATGCACCTTAAGTCTTCTGTTCCACGACTTTACATCTCACGCCGTCAAGGTGGTCGTGGAATACTGAATCTTGGATGTCTTCACAACAGGATTATTCTGGGTACAGCACATATTGTCGCAAATGGACAAGATCCTCTTCTTAAAATGGTCAGAAAACACGAAGAAGTAGGCAAAGGGGCGTTTCTTTACAAAGCAGCAGAAGAGGCTGCTGAAACACTCGGCCTTGACTTCAATATCAGGGGTGAGCGAAATGCATCAAATCTTATCCATCTTGAATACTCACTCCTGAAGGACCGGATTAAGAAAGCACAGGAGAAAGACTTTCGCGAAGAGCTCCTCGACAAGAGGATGCACGGCATCTTCCACAAAAATGTGGAAGATCAGTCGATGTCGTATGAGCTGACGTTTGCTTTCCTTAGATCACCCGGATTGAAGTCGGGCACAGAGGGCTTCATTTTGGCATGTCAAGATGGTGTCATTTCCACTCTAGCATACCGTCGCCACATTTTGAGCCAAGATATTCCCGATGATAGCTGCAGAGCGTGTCATGAACACCCCGAGCATCTAGGACACATACTATCTAGTTGTCCAGCTCATGCGGGAACAACCTACATCCAAAGGCACAATGCGGCACTGAGAGTGCTTCATTACCATCTCTGTCACTCTTACGGCATTAGCCCAAATACCTCTCCGCTGAACGCCCCTAGAGAAATAGAGTCAATTGTCGAGAATGAGAAGTGCCGCATATATTGGAACTTCATATTCTCGACAATTGTTTCTGTTGCGCACTCGAAGCCTGACATGGTTCTTCTTCACTTCGAGAAACGAAACATGTTCGTTATCGAATTTCCGGCACCAGCGGACAAAAACGTCACAGCGAAGGAGAAAGAAAAGAAAGAAAGGTATAAAGACCTTATGAGGGAGTTGCGACGGTTATACCCGGAATATTCTGTTAAGCTAATCGTCCTGATCATTGGCGCTCTTGGAGGTGCCAAGGTTTCACTTGTTAATAGCCTGAAAAGCATCCCTGCGTGTCAACAAAATGCTGAGACACTTGCAGGGAGAATGCAGAAGGTATTGAGTTCGCGCAGACTGTAACCACCCGCCTCACGGTCGTGAGACGTGGTTACAGCTGAAATTTTACCGCGATTTCGCTGGGAGCGGGTGCAATTTTTTTAGATTAGCACCCGCCCCCGGCGAAATCCTGCGGTTGTCCTTATGACAAACTTTTAACTATATATATATATATATTAGGGTGGGCCAAAAAAAACTTTTAATTTTTTTTCCTTAGATATCATGAAAATATTGTCAGAAATGACGAAAAACAAATTTTGGTGAAGCTTGAGCTCTTAATATTAACATTAAGAGGTGACGATTGTGATTTTTGATTTCCCATTTAAATAACGCAGGAATTTTTTTAATATTTTTTTTCGATTTTTAATGCGTTTGAACGAATAAGTGTCTAGTGAAAACGAAAACTTATTCTTGTAGAGAATTTAACGATCTACGAAAAATGTCGGATATGATTTTTTGCCAAGTCGACTCTTTCAAAAGTTATTCGAGGTTAAAGTCTAACTCTAAATCGTTGAAGATAATTTTTACAATTTTGTAAATTCTATCACAAAATAATGGCTCAAAAACATTAAATATCTTATTTTTCGTAAAAATAATCTAATGTTTTTGGTAAAACAATAACATTTTTACAAAATATCGTAAGAAAAACCAATTTTATGAAACTTAATTTAAAAAAAAATCTGAACTTTACTTTACCTGAATAATGACTTGAAAAAAAATTTGGAAAACGGTTGACCTGAAGACCATCCCTGCAACTTCCCGCTAATTTCAGTCATTGAAAGTTTGCAATTTAGCCGCTGGGTGCGATGTTTATGAGCTCTTTGAGCTCAAAAATTCAATTTTTATGTTATTTTGAGCTCTCTGAGCTCAAAAATAAAGCTGTTCAATGCTTTTGAGCTCTTTGAGATCAAAAGTCTGATGGAAGTTTAATGAAAAAGTATTTTTTTAATTTTCAATCTGCCATAACTTTTGAATGAGTCGACCTAGCAAAAAATCATATCAGACATTTTTTGTAGATCGTTAAATTCTCTACAAGAATAAGATTTTGCTTTCACTAGACAATTATTCGTTCAAACCCATTAAAAATCGAAAAAAAATTCCTGTGTTACTTAAATGGGAAATCAAAAATCACAAATCGCCACCTCTTAATATTAATATTCAGAGCTCAAGCTTCACCAGAATTTTTTTTCGTCATTTCTGACAATATTTTCATGGTATCTAAGGAAAAAAAAATTAAAAGTTTTTTTTGGCCCACTCTAATATAGATATGTATAATGCATGCAACGCTCTTCCTAAACGCAGAATATCGCACGGTGGGGGTATCGGTTGAAATGGTCCTTATATACTAACCAACAAAATTCTTACCGCTTGTGAGAAAAGACCAGTGCTGGACCGAAAATTTTGGGTGGCACGAGTTATATTTAATTTTCTTACTTGAACCTCGGATATTTCTGTGAAATTTGTCACTGAAATTTTGTATAATAACTAGGGGAGAGTTGGGTATAATGGTGGGCTTTGAATTGAATGTCTTATAAATTACAATGTCATCTTGATGTGGTGCATTTTTTAAGGTCAAGCTTACATTATCAGCGATTACTTTTTATTACTCGAATGCTAGTTTATTTCAACAATATGAAGATTTTAAAGTCAAAAGTATACAATATCATGATTCTGATTTTGAACAAAATACCTTGAATTAAAAATTCTGAACTTAGAAAAAATAGGTTTCAAATATTCAAAAATTTCTTATACTTGAACACCACATTTATAAAAAATTTCACAATTTGAGATTATTACGAATTATCTGTTCAAAGATCGGATCCTATTCGTCCGAATTCAGCGAAAATTTTTTAGGGGATCTAATTCATTTGAATGCGTCAGCACGAATTATTTTTAGTGTCCGCCAGTTCATTTTAATTCGTGAGATTTTAAGTCAAGCCCCATTTCGCCAGAATTCGCCAGAGCGAATACAGTTGAAGACTGGCCTATTCAATCGAATTCGTGAACTATAACCAACGCGTTCGGCATAAAGGATCCGTGGTCAATAAATATCAATAAGTCCAGTAGATCAGTGGTCGCGCTCTGGACTTTATACACTTGAGATCGCTGGTTCGAGTCTCGAGACATGCAATTTTTATTATTTTTTGTGAAATGACCTCGACCACGAATTAAGGCGAAATGACCCGCATTTAATTCGCTCTGGCTCAATTTGTTTAAACGAATCAGAAAGCAGAATTCGGGCGAATTTAAACATGCTAATTCACCGCAATCCTCCCGAATTAGTTTTTTTTTACAGGGAATGTCCCAATAATCGTGACGGTCGCAGTAATCGTGAAACTTGGTTATAGTTTGAATATATTGTTACAAAAATGTGTTAAGAGTAACATTTATTGATAAAACTTACTTATTTTTGCCATTTTATAATAGCATATAGAAATGACATTCATTCAAAGGAAATAAAAAGCAAGAAAATTGGCATCACGATTACTAGGACTAAGGTCACGATTACTGACACGCTTACCTTATATAAACCTAAGAAAATTTTATTATTTACACTGTTTTCCCAATATTTCAGAAAGAATGGTCAAAAATATTTCAACCTAGTATTAAATATTTGATGCAGAAATGTTGTATCTTTCACCCTATCTTTAAAAAAATGCAAATTGTTTCATTATGGAAATGAAGTTATTCATTTTTGAATTTGTGAAAAAAATGAGGAGCATGAATATACCCCGAATTATCATTTTTCATAAATTTCATTTTCCCTTATGTCTAGGTATCCGAACTGTCATGTGCCACAATTTCCATGTCACAGAAATTTCATTTGTCCTGCCACACTTCTGTTCAGTTTCGGAGTAGTTGTTCCCCATCTAGATGTATTCAGTCTGGCCAGTAACCCAGGTGAAAATAGCGCTGTGGAACACTTTCTACGATATCAAATACATTAGGCGCGAAATTCAAATGAGGTCTTTGATGCAAAACACATTAGCTGCATTTTGCTTATGCATTTCTAAACAGAGACCATATTTGAATTTCGCGCCTAATGTATTTGGCATCGTTGGAAGTGTTTCACAGCGCCATCTTCACCTGACTTACTGGCCAGACGAAATACATCTAGACGGGAAACAAGTACTCCGAAACTGAACGGAAGTGTGGCAGGACAAATGAAATTTCTGTGACATGGAAATTGTGGCACATTACAGTTCGGATACATTAGGATAAATGAAAATTAGGGAAAATTAAATTTATGACAAATAATAATCCGGATAAATGTAAAATATGACAAATAGAAATTCGCTCAAATGAATATTAGGTGATGTGAAAATTCGGAAAACTGACATTTATATCGAGTACAAATTCGAAAAAACAAGAATTAGATTAAATTAAAATTAGGATGAATAAATATTATGGTGAATAAAAATTCGAAAATACAAAAATTATGCCACATGAGAATTCGGTATAATAGAAATTATGATAATTGGTAGTTAAGACAAATAGTGGTTATCTGATTTGAAAATTCGACAAAATAAAAAATATAATGAATTATTGTTCGGCAGCTTGATTCTCGGTCAAATGAAACTTAGGTAATATGGCATTTAGGGTTCATTCATGCGCCTCGAAAAAAATGTTTAATATTGAACATTTGCCTCCCAAATTAGGGATCAATTAAAATGAAACATACAAAAATTATAAGAAAATAAAAAAGTCTTTTACTGTTGTTGTCATTACACAGCGGTCGCGAGCGATGGAGGTCACAACAATCGCATCTGGACAATCTCTTAAAGCATGCAGCTTAGAGCAGCGCCTTCTGGGCTGCTGCCAGTACTCTACTGGCTCCTAAATTTTCAAAATGTTCATTGCATCTTGAGTGTACATTACCTGTAGCCGAAATCACAATAATATGAATAGATGCATGTTTCACATTGCTCCATATTGCCCTTACTGCATGATCAGCTCGGATATAATGATCCGCCTGGATAGTAACATCCCAATATGAGATTTTATCTTCGTTTTCTAAGACGGTCACTGAAATATATCCATAGAGAGGCATCTATTTTGTTGAGAGTCATAGATTTAGGGCAGGTTGTTTATGTATAATGCCCGCCAAATCGTCAGGTCTGTGCGTATATACTCTCTGAGCCAACCATCAATAGTATGCTCGATGGATTCGTTGTTACCTCCACATAATCGGCACCACTCAACCACATCTTGATGTCACACGTGTTCCAGATAATTTTTGGTGCTAAAAACCATGTCCTGAATCGCAATGACAAATGCTTCCGTTTCTGGAGACAGGACGCCCTTTTTCAGCCAAATATTAGACGCCTGGTTATCCACTTCATATTGACCTAACGTTTTGGGGCACTCGCTGTGGATGGCTTTTCGTCTCCAATGCGTTTCTTATTCCTCTATAGCTTCTGCCCCAATATTCAAGGTCTCCTCTGAGGACAAATTCAAGGGTGTGTAATCAAGATTTGCTCTACAGATGGTGTTGTAGAGCGCAACATATCGCTTGCTGCTTAAATAGTCTCGCAACTGTATAACTTGCGACTTACACAGCTTCCTGACATCTACAACGCCCCTACCCCCTCTAAGTCGTGGTATAACTACACTTCCAATAGCCTAATTACTGTGGTGCATTCAGTGCTTCGTTATCTCTACGCGGATGACTATGTTTAATCGTTCAAGGTCGGTGTTCGACAATTTGATGAACCCAAAGGAGTACGTGAGGATAGAGGTTGGATATGTGTTGATAGCCTTAGATTCGAGAATAACCATTCACATGACTCGCCCTCAGCCATTGCCACGATGCGACTCTTCAAATCGTTCTCTAGCTCTGCGGTCCTCAACCCTTCTCTAGTTAAATGCACTGTTCTGTATTTATCTAGTCCGAACTCCATGTGGATATCATTGGATAACTGCTTTGTAACATCGAACATTTGTTGCAGTTTCTGGTCCGAACTAGTGTATCTTCATGAAACGTTTCGCATAAGGTCTGAAAGTGAGACGGCTCCGTTTCTAACCTTCGAGAAACCACACCGAGGGACAAATTCTGAAACAGTTAGTCGCTGTTCCAAAACGGTATTAAAAAAGTGGAATATATAAGCGTTTGTTTACGGCGTACAGTACGCGACATGCTTCCACATCCAAAGCGTACCGGAAAGGTATCAGTATAGACATAATAAGACAAACGGCAGGGTAATCTAGAAAATCTAATGTTTTTGCACATTTCTATAACCGGCCACTAAGGGAAACTTCTTGTAATTTTTCAGAGTGAATACTCAACCATTTGAATTCTGCTTAAGGGAAATAAAGGTGGTTCAAAATCGCATATACTGCCTTAAACATCTACATATCTGATCTAGAGGACGAGACGACGTAGCAAAATTAAACGATTAAACGAACTTACCTTCAGGTAGGAATAACCTCTGACGGAAGGCGCGCTTAACTATAGGCTTTGAAATACTGTGAGTTAGGATCAAGCAACTAGCGTTACTACATATCTGGTCCATTCAGACGAGACGTACTTGCATAATTTCGATTGAACTTCACTAAAGGTAAGTTCGTTAAATCGTTTGATTTTAAATTACTCCAGTTTTAAATAATACAATGTTGAAAGCTTAAAGCTGAAAGCCGATTAACAAGATAATTTTTTTAATTTACAGTTTTGAAAGATTTATATCAGGCAAAAGTCATAAAACTTTTATAATATTTGAAATCAATCTGATTTTTTATATAGGGTAGAGTAGAGTTAAGCTGGCAGTGGGGCTAAGTCGGCACTTGCTTTTTCAAAGAAAAATATGCACGACGTGAACCTGGTTTCTTTTACAGTTTCTTGTTTTTTTTGTACAGTTTTTTGTACAGTTTACGACATAAAAAGTATTTTCGGTGGTCAAAAGTTTTTTCCGACGCTTGAGGGGAATTTTGCTTTTTCTTTTCTATCCATGTGAAAAACGTCAAATTGAAACGTATTCAAAAGTATTGCACTTTGAATGCGAGGCTGTCGAAAAGCAGACTTCCAGAGGACATCTCGCAAATGCAATTCAATACTTAGCAATCGCATATTTTCTGCTTTCTTTTCAATCGCATCCAATAGCATTGGGACAAATTCGGTTTCGTATTCAATCGCATCCTTTAGCATTGAAACATATTACAACTCTCGCATTAACACGCATTGAACGCGAAAACTCTCACTTCGCATTCAGGCGCATTCAAGATTTAGACGTAATGTGCGAAATCTCGCATTAACAAGTATTCTGCTTCCGTCCCAATCTGAGGTTGTCGCAAAGCATATTCCCAGAGAATATCTCCTGAATGCCAAGCAATACTTTTCAATCTCATAATTTTCATGACAAATTAATTATAACCGGGGTTAGAAATGGATTAGAGGAAAAAGTTCATGGAGAGGAAGAGGGGGAGGGAGTGCAAATGAGGGGAATAAAAATAGGAGGCATAACGTGTAAGTTTGTGACAGTGTACAATAAGGACGGGATGGAAAGAATTAAAGAAAGGGTGGAAGACCTGCTAAGCGAAAGAGAGGAGGATATGGTGATACTGGGTGTGGATTTTAATGCGAGGATGGGGAGCGAAAGGGGACTTTACACGAAAGGGGAGAGCTTCGAAAGGAAATCAAAGGATATGATAATAAATAAGGAGGGGGAGGTTCTAAGGGACTGGGTGGAGGATAGAGGCTGGGTGATTGCGAATGGTATGGCAACTGAGGACGAAGAAGGAGAACACACATACGTAAGTAAGGTAGGGTTATCTGTGATAGATTATGTGGTTATGAATATGCAAGAATGGGAGGAGACGGAAAAATTCGCAGTAGAGGGGAGGGTGGAATCAGACCATCAGCCGTTAAGTCTATGGATAAGAGGTGAGGGTGGCGGAAGACAAGGCGGGGAAGAAGTCTCGATAGGTGAGAGGGCCACCTGGACGAGGGAGGCGATA
Source organism: Andricus quercusramuli (assembly GCA_932178445.1). NCBI lineage: Eukaryota > Metazoa > Arthropoda > Insecta > Hymenoptera > Cynipidae > Andricus > Andricus quercusramuli. The sequence goes on along the minus strand of CAKNXH010058712.1, from coordinate 27,404 downwards.
GAGAGGTACCAGGAGGAGCTAGGAAAGATACGCTTTGGAGGGGAGTCGGTGAAAGAGATATGGGAGGATCTGAAAGCAAAGGTGAAAGGGTGTGTGCAAAAGAAGGTATTCAGAAAGAAGAAGAAAGGAATGGTGAAGCAGTGGTGAAATAGGGAATGTAAAATGATGAAAAGCAAGGTGAAGAGGAAGTACAAGAAGTGGAAAGAGGGTAATGCGAGAAGGAAGGAGTACGCAGAAATGAGGAAGGGGTTTAGAGTGATGTTTAAGAAGAAAGAACAGGAAAAGGAGAAAGAGCTGGAAGAGGATATAGCAAATGTTAAGACAGAGGGGGACGTCTGGAAGATAATAAATAGGTTTAGGAAGCGTAGGGTGGGGGTCAGCGAGAAGATAGGGAGTGAGGAGTGGAGGGAATTTTTCAAAGAATTATTCCAGGGCTCAGATTCAAGGAAGGCGGATGGGGGAAGTAGAAGAACGGGGGAGGCAGAGATGGAAGAGTTGAAGGACAAGGAGACAGAGAAGCAGATAAGGAAGTTGAAAAGGTCAAAAGCAGTAGGAACGGATGGGGTAGAGAACGAAGCATAGCTGTTTAGTACACAAGAGGTTAGGTAGAGGCTGAAGGAGGTAGTGAAGAAAGTATGGAGGGGTGAGGGATACCCAAGAGGTTGGAGAGAAGGGTTAATATTGCCACTGTATAAGAAAGGAGATAGAGGTAGGCAGGAAAATTATAGAGGGATCACACTAATGAATACGGCTTATAGAGTATACGCGGTGGTGGTGGCAGAGAGACTGCGGAAGGATGTCGAGGGGAAAGGAATATTGCCAGAGACGCAGGCGGGATTTAGGGCGGGTAGGAGTACTATTGACAATATCTACGTTCTGCAACACGTGGTGGATAGAGAATTAGCGAAGAAGGGGTCGAGAGTGTACGCGTTTTTTGTGGATCTCCAAGGTGCGTTTCCGTCGGTGGATAGGGGGAGGTTGTGGAGGGCGATGGAAGATAGGGGAGTAGAAAGAGGCCTAATTCAGAGGGCAATGGAGATATATAAAGAGACCAAAGACAATGTAAGAGGAGGGGAGGGGATTTCCGAGGGATTCTGGATAGATAGGGGGTTAAGGCGAGGGTGTCCACTTAGCCCAACGCTTTCTGAGATTTAATTGCGGATATGGAAAGTTAGCTGGATGCTGGGGTGGTAGAAGGAGTCATGATAGGAGAGGTTAGAATTTGGTCACTAGTGTATGCAGATGACATACTTTTGCTGGCAAATAGCGAGGAGGCCTTAATGGAGATAATGAAGAGGTTGAGAAGATACCTGGATAAGAAGGGGTTAGATATGAATGCGGAAAAGTCCAAGGTTATGGTGTTCAGAAAAGGAGGGGGAAGGGATGAGGGATAAGGGAGGAGAGTGGAAGTGGAAGGGAAAGGAGGTGCAGGAGGTGAAAGAGTGTGTACTTGGGCTTCGTGTTTTGGAGGAATGGGGGAGTGGATGGCCACATAAAAGAGAGAGTGAGGAGGGCAACTGTGGTGATTAGGCAGGTGTGGGGGCTGGAAAAGAAGCTATTCGCAGAGGATTTTGGACGGAGAATGGAACTGTTTGATTCGCTAGTGATGAGTGTGCTATTGTATGGAGTGGAGGTGTGGGGGTGGAACGGAAGTGAAGAGGTAAATAGAACGCAGGAGAGGTATGTAAAGTGGACTCTGGGGTTGTCAAGGAACACGCCTAAGTATATTGTCAGGAGGGAGACGAGGAGAACGAGTGTAGGGAGTCTAGCAGGGAGCAGGGCATGTAAATATGAGGAGAAATTTTTGGAAGAGGGGGGAAGTAGGCTGGTTAGGGAGTGTTGGTGGGAGAAGGAGAACAGGAGAGGGGGAGGGAAGATGCAGGCTGAAGGGGAAAAGTATTTTAGAATGAATGGACTGCAGATGGATGAAGTGAGAAGGATGCACGAGGAAGGAAGGAAGGTTTATGACTTAGTTAAGCAAAACGGCATGGAGAGAGAGAAGACAGAAGGGGAAGAGATAATAAGAGAGTCAAGGTTTAACGGGAACTATATGTGGATTACGCTAAGGGCAAGAGCGCAATATTTATGTGAGAAAGGGGAGAAAGGAAGTCAGGAGCTTATAGTGAGGATGAGGTGTGGGTGCATAGAGGGTTTCAATAGGTTCTGGCTCACGCGGGAGAAGAGGATGTGGGAACTGAGTGGAAAGGGGGATGCAAGAGTTGAGCACTGGTTGGAGGAGTGCGTGGAGGTGGAAAGAAGTTAGATAAGCATGGAGGTATTGTTGAATGAAAAGGGGGAAAAAAGGGCAGTAGCATAGGTGAAGGGAGTGTTGGGTAAAATGGAGGTGAAGAGAAGGAAGGAGGAAGAAGAATGGAGATGGAAAGATTGTAAATAGGAGAGAAAGTAGATATAAGTAACATGTAAATATTGTAAATAGTAGATAAGTAGTAGGTATTAGAGCGAAAACAGAGGTTGGCAAGCGAGGAAATGCGAAAAAGTAGGACATGCGAGCGAGGCGAGGCGAAGCGAGGAAGGCAAGGCGATAAGAGCGTGCGGCTTAGAGATAAGGAATGGATGCATGTTAGTTTTTAAGGGTTAGTTTAAAGAAAATTATGTAAAAATGGAAGTGTAAGCAAGACAATTTTTTAAGGTCAGCAGGCTGAAAAATAAACGTTTATCTATCTACTTGCACTCATTGACAGCACATGAGGACAGATTTTCTAACCTACTGAACACTAACGGAAATCAATCACACTTCACAAACAATCGATATTAACCGAAACGATATTTGTAAATATGTGAATAGTATTTAATTAAGATTTTTTACATAAAAGTTGATTAATTTTACTAAAAAGGTTACATTTTAAGGCATTCAAGTAATAATGTTTCTCTAATGAATAAAATTCGGGATCACTGTACTTGCCCGCCATCTCTTTGCTACCGAAGGGATGTCCGGTAGTTTTAAGGAATACCTTGTAGAACTTTTTATCATTTGGAATGAACTGAATAAAAAATGTTTGTACTTGTTTGGTGAAAAGAGAATTCCAAATTTATTTAAAGTCCCTGCAAAATTTCAGAACTACAGGGACAAGAGCTCCCATTCCGGGAGTTGGGTCAACAACGATTCCCCGCAATAAAAATCAAACAAATTTTTCCTCATTGGCGGTTTGTACCTCCGGCGACGAGTAATCAGTCTCACTTCTCGTTCGTAACAAAGGCGTCATGGAAAGCAATTGCTAGTTGCTAACTTAAAATTTGGATTCCCCGGTGAATTTCATATAAAAATGTGTGGCTTAAATTATTTTTTTTTAATCTTAGTAAAACGTGATAAATTATTATGAAATGTTTTCATTCTGTTTACAGAAAATTTAAAAATAGAGAAAAAATTCTAAATGCAATAACTCATCAACAAAAAATTTCGAGAAAAATTGCTGAGATGTTTTTTTTATATGTAACTAGTTGCGTGATTAAAAAAAATCCGCAAAATGAATGGTTGATAGACTCTCTTGTGAATCCGGCATGGAGTTCTCTAATTGCAATTTACAGTATATGAAGTATAATTGTTTTTGCAGAAAAACATTTTTAATTGAAAAACGATAATAAGGTTATACAATTTGCCATACTTTATCATAAATTTAAAATTAATAAAGTTAATTATAGCACTAAATGGAAGTACCAGCACTGTGAAAGCACAATGCTTTCACAAAATGAAGCGCATTCAATGAAGATCATGGTGCACGCATAGCACCTACATAAATTTGGTGAGCACATTGCATGCGGCTGATATGCGCCCGCACCTATTGTTATCAGGGCTAAGAAGATTAAGGCGCTTCCTCAGGCTTGATTTTCAGTCCATGTATTTGAAATGACATGTTTCCTCCTACAAGGATGAATTGTTCGATATATTATTTTAACCACATAATCTCAATGGCATAATACACAACAAGTTAGTCTCCCTTTTTGAAACATGATCTTGTTTTTGCTTCCTCATAGAGGAAGCTTTGTAATGGTGACATTTTTCAAAATTTTTAAATTCATTTTATTAAACCCTCCCTAATTTAAAAATGTCTAATACAATGTTCTTAGCAATTGTCCGGATGTGTGTGTGTGTGTGGATGTGTGGATGTGTGGATGTCACGCTTTTTTGTGAACACGATAACTAGAAAACGGTTGCAGATAAATTGATGAAATTTGAAGAGCTTATTTTCCTCACTAATATCTTGAAACTGACCGAAGGATTTATAAAAATATTTATTGCATTTTTTTCTAGCACTCAAAAATATTTTAAAAATCGGTTTTTTATAGTAAAACTTTTTTCATTCGCATAATTCAAAGTTGATGCAAGAATATAAAAGATTCCTTGGTTTGGGACGAATCGATTGACCTATAATATTAATACATTTTATTGAAGTGTAGGGAAGTTATGGTAATTTATATATTTTAAAAATCGGTTTTTTATAGTAAAACTTTTTTCACTAGAACAATTCAGAGTTGATGCAAGGATATAAAAGATTCCTTGGTTCAAAACGAATCGATTGACCAATAATATCAATTCATTTTATCAAATTGTAGGGAAGTTATGGTAATTTATATATTTTGAAAATCGGTTTTTTATAGTAAAACTTTTTTCACTAGCACAATTCAGAGTTGATGCAAGAATATAAAAGATTCCTTGGTTCGAAACGAATCGATTGACCAATAATATTAATTCATTTTATCAAATTGTAGGGAAGTTATGGTAATTTATATATTTTGAAAATCGGTTTTTTATAGTAAAACTTTTTTTCACCAGCATAATTCAGAGTTGATGCAAGAATATAAAAGATTCCTTGGTTCGAAACGAATCGATTGACCTATAAGAATTATGCATTTTATCAAAGAGTAGGGAAGTTCTGGTAATTCATATATTTTGAAAATCGGTTTTTTATAGTAAAACTTTTTTCATTAGCATAATTCAGAGTTGATGCAACAATATAAAAGATTCCTTGGTTCGAAACGAATCGATTGACCTATAAGAATAACGCATTTTATCCAAAAATAGGGAAGTTATGGTTATTTATATATTTTAAAAATCATTTTTTTTATAGTAAAACTTTTTTCATTAACATAATTCAAAGTTGATGCAAGAACAGAAAAGATGTGTTGATTCGAGACGAATCGATTGACCTATAATATTAATACATTTAATTTAAGAGTATGGAATTTGTGAAATTGCATAATATTTGAAAACACGGTTTTTCATAGTAAAACTTTTTTCAGTAACATAATTCAAAATTGATGCAAGAACGGAATAAAAATCTCTTGATTCGAGGCAAATCGATTGATCTATAATAATAATACACTTTATTGAAGATTAGGGAAGTTCTGCTCATTTATAATATCTAAATCATCAGTTTCAAACAGAAAAACTTTGTTCATCGACATAATTTAAAGTTGATGCATGAATAGAAAAGACTTTTTGATCATAAACTTTCAAATAGAGTAATATTATGACAATTTTTGTGAAGAGATCATAAAGCTGGGAAAGGGATAGGGTGTGTCAGAACTTTTCCTTTCCCTTTTCCAGCTCAAAAAATTATTATTTCGAACGCAAGATTTAATTTGTCTGATTTGTCTTTGTATTTAAAACATTTTTTGTATTATTTTGTAATTTTTCATTTTTGGTAAATTTCTATTTTTATATTGCGCAAAATGAAGACTTTGGTTTGCCTATTATTGAAAAAAATAACTAATGCTTCCTCTATGAGGAAGCAAATACATTTGCTAACGGGAAGCAAAGTGCTCGTGAAATGAGCACCATATAATTATAAATACAAGCCGACCTTCCCATTGTTAGACCGTCACACGATTCGAGCCGGTTGAACGAAATTGATAATTATTGACATATTAGAAAATTAAATTTTAATATGTTGCATTACGTTCATTACATTATGACGAGCCGATTAAAAAAAGATAGAAAAAAAATCGGTTAACTCGTTCAATTTCTGTTGGGAGTTTGAGTAATTTTGCATTTTATTTAAGATTACCTTCAATACTGAGAATATTGACCGATTTTCCTAATCCTTTTTTTCCATTTTTTTTTAAATGTATCATTTTCAAATTTTATCAGCTGATAAAAATTTCATCGATCCATGTTTTGCGCAATTTTAGAGATTGTAACAGTAGGGTGGGCCGAATTTCACGAAAGTTTCCGAATCGAATCGTAATAGCGCGGAAAAATTGCTACTTGTCGCCCTGATCACAATGAATTTTTTTTTTTTAATCGGATCATATCTTCCGGTCGCACATCGCGTCCAAAGTTTCGAAAAATCGTAAAAAATTGAACACGTTTTGGGATTTTTTCTTAGTAAGTTATAGTGATCGAATTTCGTTCAAAATCGGTAACTGACCTCTTCTAAATATCTTTTGACTAAAAACAACATTCCCCTTCCCCTCCCCCTCTCCTGTGAGGGTGGAGGGAGGGGGGCAAATATCATAAAAAAGAGCCCTTCTACGGTTGTTGTTTTCCTCGTGTGAAGTGTGCTGGTGCGGTCGACTGAGCCGTTAAAAGAGTTTTTCTTTTGTTTATATCGCTCTATCCTCTTTAACTTCATAGATATTTTATTCTCATCTTTATTCGAACAAAAGAAAAACGCTTCACGTGTCGAAAGCGAGCGAGGCTGTTTTCTCGAGGGGTGACGGTGACGAGTCGCATTTTAGTGTTGATTAGAAAAGGAGTTTGATTGACAATGACGTCGAGGACGTTTGGTCAAAAATTTCATTGTCCTTTATTTGGACCGCCTAAAAGTCTGAACAAACAGATTCTTCCTCCACCGACTGATGTTTTGCTACACTGCCAGCATGTTCGATATTCTTTAGCCCTGGCTTCGGCCAGTCCAAAACAGGAGGTCAGCTTCTCTGCAGTAGCTAATGTCGTTGCTGATGATATAGAGTCCATTTACACTAAGGCATATTTGCCAAGAGTCTCTCGCACGAGAATTATACAACTTATCAAAACTCTTCACGATAAGTATTACTACACCCGTAAAAAGTTAAACAGGGACAAAAAATACGTGGAAAAACAGAAGGGGTACACACAATACATTTCCGACTGTCAAAAAACTTTATTTGACGTATGTTCCTGCAAGTGCAAAATGTACCTTCAGTGCGATTGCAACAGAAAAATAGATAAATGTACCTGTGATCAGCCGGTTGCAATCGACTGTTCTTGCCCTGTCAACAGAAAAGTTTCTGTGATAGAGAGGAAATTTCTTTACGCACAGCGGCATCACAGAATTGACAAGATAGGAACAGTTGACCAAAAGGAGAGTGAAAAGATTAAAAAGAGGCTGGCAAGGAAAGCAAAACAAATAAGACAAAAGGGTGCTAGTTCTTCTGAGACTACAGCCAACATTACCTCAGGTTCTGAAACAGAAGAGACAGATGAAGTTCACGAAAAAAGGACACAGAGTTTCATATTAACTTCGAATCACCCTCTGGGACTCAAATGAGAACAGTGCTTGCCAATACTGCTCTTGCTGGCGACAGGTACGGTGTATCAGACAGGGCAACGGCAGCTATCGCCTCCAGTATTCTCTCCGACTTGGGCTTAATATCTGAAACAAATAAATCACAGGTTATTGACAAAAACAAAATAAGACGGGCGAAGTCTCAAGTTCGAAGTAACTTAAGGAATGAGCAGTTAGAGAAAGCTGACGTACATCCTAGAGGCCTATACCTCGATGGGCGCTCAGATGGCACTCTTGTAATTGAGACGAAAAACTTTAAAAAGTATAGGAAGCTCACGAAAGAGGAGCACATTTCAGTAATTGAGGAACCAGGCTCCGTGTATCTCTTTCACACTGTACCCATTTCAAAAACTGCCAAGGATATTGCCTCTAGTATCCTTGATGAAGCTAATGCTAAAGGTGTCGACCAATCTGACGTTCGCATTGTTGGAAGTGACTGTACGAATACTAATACTGGCTGGAAAGGGGGTGTCATTAGAATTGTAGAGTTATCCCTTAAACGACCTCTTCAGTGGTCTTTTTGCCTTCTACACTTCAATGAACTACCTTTGAGACACTTAGTTGAAAAACTGGATGGCAAAACTGAGGGACCAAGAAGCTTTTCAGGAACTATTGGCAAGATTCTAAAACATTGCGAAAAAATGCCTGTGGTATCCTTCCAGAAAATTAAGTGCAATCTTCCGGAAATCGACACCAAAATTCTTAGTAAAGACGAACAGTACTTGTTTGAGATATGTCAAGCAAAATAATATTTTTTTGCCATATTCTGGCACCTGTCATCCAGATCTTGCAAATCGTGAACCAGGGCCTCTGAATCACTCTCGTTGGCTGACTGCTGCCAATGGGTATCTTCGACTCTTCATATCTTCTAAAAAACCTTCAGCAGAGCTAATCCACATTACAACTTTCATACTGAAAGTTTATGCACCATTGTGGTTCACTATAAAAACAAACCCACTTCTTGAAGATGGACCTAAACATTTGTATAAAGCAACTCAGCTGTCAAGGTACTTACCAGAACATCTCAGGCGTGTTGTTGATACTGGTATCCAAACCAATGAATATTTTGCCCATCCAGAAAATCTGCTGGTTGCAATGATCACAGATCCTCGACATGGTATCAAAGAAGTTGGGTGGAGACATATCCTGAAAGCAAAACTGACAGATAACCACAAAACTATAAGATAATTCAAAGTACCACAAATTAATTTCAAAGCTACAGACTATACGGAAGTGATTGACTGGAGTGCAGTTAAACTTACCTGTCCTATTCTCCCTGAGGACTACGATGAAGATTGCATTAGTGACTTCATTGCCAAGAAAGAATTCCCTACATTACCACCAGAAACATTCCCTTTTCCAAACCACACACAGGCAGTAGAGAAGACTGTGAAAGCAGTCACAGAGGCAGCTGCCGCAGTTTGTGGTGCGGAGAACAGGGATGGTTTCATCCGATCGAAGCTAAAGTCTAGACAATTAATGCCGACTTTCACAACTAAGGCTGACTTTAATACATTAAGTTTTTAAGTACCACGCCCAAGTTATAGTTGGTTGGTTAGGTAGGGCGTGGGTGGAACTCACAGTGCAGCCACATTCGCGTGATGAGTTCTGAGTCGCTCTCATAAGCAAAAAAGTTTCTAAGAGCGGGCGAAGAGCTGCACACTTCACACGAGGAAAACAACGACCGTAAATGGCTCTCTTACGATATTTGACCCCTCCCTCCACCCTCACAGGAGAGGGGAATAGGGAGGGGGATGTTTTTCTTAGTCAAAGGACTTTTAGAAGAGGTCACATACCGATTTTGAACGAAATCCGATCACTATAACTTACTAAGAAAAAATCCTAAAACATGTTGAATTTTTAATTATTTTTTGAAACTTTGAACGATATGTGAGACCGGGAGATATGGTCTGATTTAAGAAAAAAAAATTCATTGTGATCAGGGCGACGAGTAGCAACTTTTCCGCCCTATTACGATTCGATTCGGAAAATTTCGTGAAATTCGGCCCCCCCTATTGTAACAGTATTCATTGTCGGCGGGTGATTTACTTTGGTCTTCATCAAAAGACAAAAGTAGATTCGACAATATCAGATGATTGCACATCGGAGTAATTAATCAATCACTCCATTGATGATCAAATAATTCATTATTATACAATTTAGTAATAATAAGTGTTTAAACAATTAAACAACAAAACAATTACTTAATTAAGTAATGTATTGATGATTAATAATTTAATTATTATGTGAATAAACACTGATAATTAATTTGTTAATTAATTGACAATTCCTGCATTCATGTGTGTATTCATTTACGACGGGTGATTTAGTTTGGTCTTTATCCAAAGACAAAAGGAGCTTCATGAATGATTAATCAATTGATTGACTATTCAATTCAACAATTTATAGAGGGGTACGCCGCACAGTGGACCTTTTTGGAAATTCTGTCTCAAAATCGTAGAACTTTGGACCGGAATGACCTAGAGGGATATTTTTTTTTAAATTAAAGAAAAAACCTTCCCGAATATAGAAAAATTATAGAGAAAGTCAAACAAAAAAATTGTGACCTTGAAAATCTGGATTGAAGATGGAATTTTTGGCAAAAAAAATCATTTATTGAATACCAAAAACGCTTAGATTTTACATTCTATGTGCTATACATGTTTTTATATAGATTTTTGCATGCCCAATTCGAATCTGACATGTAAATCGTTGTAAGACAAAATTCAAAATGGCGGAGCCAATATGGCAGACTTGAATTGTAAAACGAAACCGATTCGATTAAAATTTGCTACAAGGTGGTTTTTCAGGTCGCTAATTACAAATCCAAGGTCAAAATTTAAAAATTCAAAATGGCAGATCCAATATGGCGGACCAAAATTGTAAAAGGAAACCGATGTGACTAAAATTTGCTACAAGGGGGTTTTTTGGGTCGCTGATTTCAAATCCGGGGTCAAAATTATCAAATAAGAAATACGGATCCAATATGGCGGACCAAAATTGTAAAAGGAAACCAATGTGACTAAAATTTGCTACGAGGAGGTTTTTCGGGTAGCTGATTTCAAATCCGTGGTCAAAATTTAAAAAATTCAGAATGGCCGATCAAATATGGCGGACCAAAATTGTAAAATGAAACCGATATGGCTAAAATTTGCCACAAGGGGTTTCTTCGGGTCTCTGATTTCAAATCCGGGGTCAAAGTTGAAAAATTCAAAATGGTGGACCAAAATTGTGCAAAAAACATTTTAAGTCGAATAAATTTTGTCCTATAATTTTGGTCCACCATATTGGATCCGCCGTTTTTAATTTTTTAATTTTGAACCCGTATTTGAAATTACCGAACCGGAAAACCCCCTCGTAGCAAATTGTAGTCAAATCGTTTTCTCTGACAGTTTTGGTCCGCCATATTGGATCCGCCATTTTGAATTTTGGAATTTTGACCGTGGCTTTGCAATCAGCGACCAGAAAACCCACCTTATAGCAAATTTTAGTCAAATCGGTTTCGTTTTACAATTTTAATTTGTCATATTGGTGCCGTCATTTTGGATTTTGTCTTACAACGATTTACATGTCAGATTCGGATTGGGCATGCAAAAATCTATATAAAAACATGTATAGCACATGAAACGTAGAATCTAAGCGTTTTTGGTATTCAATAAACGATTTTTTTTGCCAAAAATTCCATCTTCAACACAGATTTTCGGGGTCACAATTTTTTTTTTGACTTTCTCTATAATTTTTCTATATTCAGAAAGGTTTTTTCTTTGATTAAAAAAAAATATATATCCCTCTAGGTCATTCCGCTCTAAAGTTCTTCGATTTTGAGACAGAATTTCAAAAAAGGTCCACTGTGCGCCGCAGCTCGACACCGCCGGCCAAAGTGCTTCAAAACCACGACGAAAATGAATGTCGAAGTATCGAAAAAATATAAATAATTTACAGGATGTCGAATCTAATTGTTATAAACAAATTATATTAACAAAATGTCAACATATTGGACATTTTACTCGTAACGTATATTTGTAAGTTGAAGTTGCTTGATTTTATCAACAGGATCATGCTTGATCATGAAAATTTGTTGTATGGTATAATTTGTTTATTTTATAAACAAATTATTTAAACAAATTCATAGTTTAGGCGTTTATTGGCAAAAAGTAATCGTTTTTCTTGTTTAGTACGTTTAAATTATATGAGTGGTAATATTTAGTGATTAAGATTGGTCATTCGATATTATATGTTTATTTTCTAAACAAATGCATCGTTTGGTCATTTATAGACAGAAAGTAATTTTTTTTTCTAATCGTCTTCAAATTACATAAGTGATGATGTTTAGTGGCGAAGACTTATCAATCGACATTATTCGTCTATGTCATAAACAAATTTTATACACAAATGCTTATTTTGATCATTTATAATTAGAAAGTGATCGTTTTTCTTTCTAATCGTCTTCAAATTACGTGAGTGGTGATATTTAGTGACGAAGAATTGTCGATCGATATTATTTGTTCATGTCATAAAAAAATGTAATAAACAAATGCATAGTTTGACCATTTATAATCAGAAAGTGATCGTTTTTTATTATTGCCTTCAAATGATATCACTGGAAATGTTTTGTGATGTTCTAGAAGAATTAGCTTCCATGTTCTGCTTGTCAATCATTTCAATAATTTCAGTATCAATTTCAAATTCATTCTTGCTTCAGTTTGAAGACACTTTGGAGACGATTGGAAAGAAAAACGATCACTTTCTATCTAAAAATGGTCAAACTATGCATTTGTTTATTAAATTTCTTTGTGACATATACAAATAATATGGAATGACAATTTTTTATCACTAAATATCACCACTCATGTAATTTCTAAAATTAAAAAGAAAAATGACCGCTTTCTATCTATAAATGCCCAATATATGCATTTGTTTATGAAATTTGCTTATAACATAAACAAATAATATCGATTGACAGTTCTTCATCGATAACCGTCACCACTTTTGTAATTTGAAGACAATTAGAAAGAAAAACGATTACTCTCTGTCTATAAATTATTTTCTTATTAATTACCAGTTATAGACATAGAATTTATAACTATATACTCTATAATTAAAAAATACAAATCGATCACAAAAAATACAGACTCCAGGGCCGGCTCAAATTTCAAATAATTTTTACAAAAACTTGCCGCCCAATTGGCTTCTTTAACTCGAAACACTTTTCAATAAAATACTTGAGAATGAATATATACCGCTGGATTGGACAGAATCTTTTACGCATATGATACACAAAAAACAGGACTCGGCCAATCCCAATAACTATAGGCCTATTGCCCTTTTAAACTCACTTCCTAAAATTTTTACGCAAATTCTATTGGCTAGATTAAAAAAATGGGAGTCAATGTGTCATATTATTCCGGAAGCCCAAGCAGGTTTCTGCCGAGGTAGGAGCTGTCTGGATAATATTTTCACCTTGGCATCTGTTTCACAAATTTACTTACAAAAAGAATAGACATATCTATGCCATTGTTGTGAATTTGTCAAGAACTTTCCCTTCGGTCAATCACGCTCACATCTGGTCGAAACTTTTTGATATTGGGATCAGCTCACAAATAATTAGAATTATAAAAAGTCTATATGAGAGAGCCTCAACTTGCATTAAAGTGGAGAACGAGTTCTCAGAGGATCCGCCGGTCACTGAGGATGATTTAATTATTTTTGCAGAATCTAAAATAGACGCAATAAGAAAACTCAATGCTCACCAGGAGTATTGTAATATAAACAAACTCACGGTTAATAACAACAAAACTAAGTACACTATATTCAAGAAAGGTCGAATCAGCACAAAACTCTTAGGTCTGAAATATGATGGTATTCCTTTGAAGTTCGTTTCGTGTTTTGAATACTTGGGTACGATTTTTTCTAGAACAGGTGATTTCAACTTAGCTGCACATGCAACAGTTAGCAGAGCCAACTCAGCCTCAGCCTCGGCGTTCAATATTCTAACTAGAACTAAGTGCTCCTCGTGGTCTTTCATTATTAAAATTCATGACTCTATTATAAAGAGTTCCTTATTTTATGCGGCTCACATTATAGGATTAAATTATCTAGATGTCTTCGAAAAAGCACAAGTCCGTTTTTTCAAAAATCTTCTGCACCTACCCAGAAATACGCCTGTCTTTGTTGTCAGATTGGAATTAGGTCGACCATGTGTGTCATACCAAATATTAAAAAGGGCGCTGAATTGGACGGCGAAGATTTTCGATATGGAAGACTCGTGCTATCCGAAACTTTGTATGCTAAAACTAGTCAAAACCACAAATAGCAAAAATTGTAAATATAACTGGCTAAGTCAACTTATTAGATGCTTGGAGGATGCAGGAATAAGTCACAATTTCATGGATCTCAATGGTCCCAATCTTATAACTCAAATCGATACTATAGCTGATAGATACCGTGATTTTTTCCATTCGCGGGATATGTTACGATTGAAAAACAGCAACTTTAGTTCCTCCTTTCCTATTTTAACGCATTTTCGCTCAAATAAAAACCTCCTCAAGGTTCATCATTAAGTTGACCTCTAAAGCTGGAACAACTGTAATCGATCCACAACAGATTTGCCATATATGTAATCTAAGAGAAAATGAAGATCTTTTACACATCCTCGTCAAATGTCCAATCTACTCGCCCATTAAAAATCATTACTTGCGCAACATTGGTATGATAAACGAGAACAATCTTCACCTATTATTTCCAAGTATAAACCCTGGAATGCTTCGCTCGATGTACAACTTTATAAGTACATGTTTAAAAATCAGAGCTTTCTCTCTACTCGAATAATACACTGCCCGAACTCAACCAGTATAACCTAACAATCTATTGTACATACGACATTATAACTTTCCTTTCATTCTGATATTTATCTTAATTTTATCGATTTTTGTAATAGTGGCCTTCCTTTGCCACAGAATCTTGCATTCTCAGAGGCAATAAATATACATATATACATACAAGTAAATTAAGATGCGTTTGCGTTACCGCTCTCTCTCTCTCTCTCTCTCTCCCTCTCTCTCGCTTGCACTCTCGCTTTCGATCGCTCGCTAACACGTCACAAATTGCGCTATCGCAAAAAATAGAATTAGGGCTTTAGACATAAGATTCTCTGTAAATAGGTGTAAATACCTGTAAATAGTAAGGATAAGATTTTATAAAACATGTGGAAGGAAGTATTGTAAGAAATGGAAGTCATGTAATAAACCCTTAGGGGAGATATTATGAATAAAGAAGAATAACAATTTTTTTAATTGTAATAGATTTTAACAATTAAATTATTTTTACTCAAACTAATATCAGAAGTCATAAAGGCTTCTTCTACAGTGAAAGTATTTAAGTACATTTAAGTACATTATTTCTTATCCACTCATTTATTTCTGTTCTTCAAATTATTTAAATAATAAAACGAACAAACTAAAAAAACCAAGAATAAAAAACCAAAGCCACTTCATACTGCGAACAGAATGTGTTAACTGCGAACAGAAACAACTTAATGCTGCTAACACTAACTTGTCGATCATTATTATTAATTATATTATTGCATGATAATAGTGCAAAGTTTTCTGATTACTTTTTATCCAAAATGAAATCAGAAAAATATATTTCATCAGGGTCATTCCAAAATATATCGTCTGGACGGAGTTGCGACGTAATAAAAAATTTGTTTAGTGACAAATAATGTTACTGAATGTTCGTAGAGTTGAATTTTACAATTTATAACGGCCAGTAATAATTTCCCTCTATAAAAATGGTTTTCAAATGTTGGTGTGCCCTACAAAAATGGCTAGTGCACTGCATTACAAAATGTTGTTATTTTAGGATAACACGTGAAATAATTTAATCGAATCAAAATTATATTATCATTTTTAGAACTAAAATTCTATTAAAAAAGTATACATTGTAATTTAAGCAAATTTTCAACGTAAAAAGTAAATACAAAATAGTGCTCTGAAATGTCAAATTTTGGGGTTTTTAATTTGATGTTTCTGCTACATTATTATGTCAAAATAATAAAATTCAACTTTCTTTAAAAGATATGTCCCTAATATTAATAATTTCAATCAAAGTTCATTTATGTGCCTGGAAACGAGCAATACGCCACCGGAAAAATACCCACGGTGAACCGAAAACAGGCGCTCCGAATTTGAAGAACACATCACGATATTATAGCGTGAAGTTTTTCGACGATACTTAAACCCCGGTGGTCAGTCGTAACTCATCCGACCTGCCTATTGCTAGAGCATTACATGATTCGAGCCGCTTGAACGAAATTGATAATTATTCAAATATTCAGAAATTGAATTTTAATATTATTATTATTATTTATTAAACAACAGCATAAGATACAGACTCAATACATAGATATATCAATACATATGTGAGACCGAATCCATTTCAAATCAGGCAGGTTCTACACTTGAAGTTGCAGAATCTCTCCGGGACAAAATATGTTGTTTTTTTAGAGGAAATTAGGCGATACGTATTTTTGCGATTTGCGAAAAAAATTTTTTTTCATTTTTCTCGGAAATGGTACAAGATAATAAATAAATGGGTAAGAGAACTTTTTGTAGAACTTTTTTAAATGTGCAAACTGTACTGTCAAAATTTTTTTGTATCTATTTTTGTTTTCAAGGAAAATGCGAAAATTCGATTTTATGAAAAAAAATTCTCCTGCCCACAAAAGCTATTTAGCCCGCATTGAAATCACAGGGTATTTTCCTTATAATAGTAGAAATTCAACAAAAAATTGGCAAAAAATATAAGTGTGGGTTTTTTGAGAAAATCGACTTTTAACATTTTCAGAAAAGAAATCGTAAATATCTCAATTAGCTGAAAAGTTATACGAGTTTAAAGAAAAGATTGGTGTTCTTTTGAGAAACAAAGCCAAAAATTCAAATATGCATAACTCTATAAAAAAAAATTTTTCGCAAATCGCAAAAATACGTATCGCCTAATTTCCTCTAAAAAAACAACATATTTTGTCCCCGAGAGATTCTGAAACTTCAAGTGTAGAACCTGCCTGATTTGAAATGGATTCGGTCGTGACAATCTGCTGCGATATTTGCTTAGGTTCTAAGGCCTGTGCAAGGAAGGTGAAATATGAACGTCTAGTTAATTAGCTATGACAAAAAAATATAGACTTATAACGCTAGGATGATATGATGAGGTTTCTGACTTTTAAGATTCCAAGTAGATACAATGCAACACGACATAGCTCTTTTTTATCTGGTGAGTTTAGAAGCACTACCCAAAAGCCACCAGAGGCTGTAAGGCCGATCGCGGGCCCAAAAAACGATGTTCGAACATCTTTTTACATGGAGCATTCTGCTAGTAAATGAAAAAGTATTTCTTCCACTCCCAGATTACAAATTGAACAGAGTTGCCCCTTACTGAAACCAAAACTGAGTTCTCCCACCGAAAATCTCCCTCTTACCGCACCCATGAGACGCACCTGCGCGAGAACTCTGACAAACTTGAACGGAGTACCGTTAGTCAGGTACTTGTGACCCATTGGGTGAATAGAAAGATAGGGCAGCCCGAGTCGAAATATAGGCCCTACTTTGATGCTCTAAGTGGAAGTATTGCCTCTACTTTGAAGCTGCTTATTCTACTAGCTCCTACTTAGCCGCTCTTAAAGATATTTTCATTCTATTTTGCTTCTACATAAGTCTTAGCCCCTGCATTGCAGAGCTTGTCTCTACGCTCTTGAGTTTTATTAACCTCTCCTTTGAAGCTCTATAATCTTCACATAATTTTTAAGTTCTCTTTTAACGCTCTGTAACTTTTTGTATATTTTTAACTCCTCCTTAGACACTTCTCAATCTCTAAATTTCAAAACTAAGTTTTTTAACTCCTCGATATACACTTCTTAATCTCTTTATAACATTTTATAATAATTTTTGTTAACAAAAATCAAATAAAAAGTTTGATATGATATCAAGACATCTATTTCAGAGGAAAATTGGCTCAACACTAATGTTTTATCTTTTCTTCTTCATAATCTTAAAAAATATCGTAATCATAAGCAATTCCATGTCAAATCATCTCAAGTATTTCAGCTATTGTTAGTAATTTAGATGAAAATTCTAGTATACGTTCTTCAAGGTGTTGAAAGAAAAACGCTAGAATAATTTTTTTCCCAATCCAAAAACTTGAGGGATATTAAACATTGAAAATTTTGGTCCTCTTTTCTAAAATTTTCAAAACTTTCGTGATTTGAGTGATATCAAGGTCATTTTTTTTAATTATTCGTAATAGGACGCAGTAAAAAAAAATATATTTCTAAAACTGCGTCCTATTACGAATAATTGAAAGAATATACCTTAATATAATTAAAATCACCAAAGTTATGAAAGTTTAAGAAGAAAAGACCAAAAATTTTAATTTTGAATATTTCCTAAGTTTTTGGATTTTTTCAACAATCATTTTGGGTTTTTTCCTTGAAACATCTAAGAGGACGGATACTAGAATTTTCATCACAACTATCAACAATGGCTGAAATTCTTCAGATGATTTGACATGGAACTGCTCTGATATATTTTTTACTCTGTAGAGTAACTTTTCTATGAAATAGATAGGATAGCGACTACCACATACCTATAACTGTATAATGTTATCTTTGATATTATCTTCATATATATTTTCTTTTGCTACAGTCGGCACCAGGTGCCGTTTGTCTGATTGGGCGGTTTTTAACAACAATGGTCCCGAAAGTAGACACACGGTTAGAAATAAGGAAATGAACATTTCTCCGATATAATTAGACCTAGAATCTAACAGCTTTGACGTATTCTTAACTTTGATTTATTGACTTCGCTCTCTTTGCAGTTCGCATACAGTAACTGAAATTTTAAATTTTCACGCTCAAATATGGCGTCGCTGCAGTTTGTAGAAATGTCAATTTTAGTGGTTATAGTCAAAGAAAATATCTTTGTTTTCGTGATAAATATTAAAATAATGATATCTGAAATGGCTTCAAGAGAAAAGAAGTTTGCGCTGGTCTGGTGGATAGATGATAAAAAACAAGATGTCATTCAATTATCAATGATTCCCAAGGAAAGTAGAAAAGTAGACTGAGTAGCTCTTTTAATGTCAAATGATATGAAAGAAAAAAAACAATTCAGTTGGAAGCGAAAGTGCTAGCTATTAGCAGTAAATAGACCACTTTACTTTACATTGTACTATATAATTACATTTTTTCATAATCATGACTCGAAATCTAACTTACTTGCATTCAATTCAACTAAAAAAATACTTCGTATACATATTATTTCATAATTCGTTACTTATTTTGTTTGCAAAACCCTCAAAAGATAATTTTGTTTCTATTAACTTCCATTACTTATTTACAGAATTTGTTAAAAATAATTCATAATGTTTTCATTCCAATACCACAATAAATAATATTGACAATATTTAAATTTTTACAGCTTATTTTAATAATTTTTTTTTAAATATTCCGCCATTTAAATTTTCTTTAATCGTATTTATTTTCAAAATTGTACCCTATTATGTCATGTATTTTTTCTTATTCGATTCTGAAACTATTGAACTTTATTCTTCAGGCTTCCAAAATTCGAAGAAACGAACGAAAAAGATTTTCTTGAAAGCCCACACTTTTTATTCTTCTAAATGTTTTTCAAATTTTCTGCTAATAGATGAAAGGCATTTTATAAGCACCTTGCGAGCTAAACTGTTACCAAAGCACGAGCTCAAAAAAAAATTGGCGAATATTTAAATGTGGGTTTTTTGAGAAAATCGATTTTTATTTGTTTCAGAAAAACCGCTGCCATTTTGTTAATTTTGAATCTTTTTTCAATTCTTTATCGCATTCTGAAAGAAGACGATAAATTATATTAGAATATAAAAGAAAATAATGAATATCTTTATTAGGTTAAAAGTTATAGAAGTCATGGCCAAAAATTAACATAATTGTGATTTAAATCCAGATTTTATTTTTATTCTATATTTTTTTATTAAGAATACAACACAGTAACATTTTTAGTTAACGGGGCCTTCACCCTACTTGATTTTGTTACTTAGTACTATTGTAGTAATTATAATTATTTTGTTAAGATTATTACAAATTTATTATTTTGAAATAATATTAAAATGTATAAACGTCTTCTACGTATATGTGAATGAACAATAAAAATAATTAATAAGTTCATATTTTATATGGGTTCCGAAAGCAAAAAACCAACATTAGTACACGTGGAATCGCAAAAAAAGGAAAACGAGCAGGATAATCAAACTTATGCTGTTCTATAATATGTGTACTTCGATATTTATATCATAATATGTTTTACTTCATTATAGAACTTTGTTCGTTTTTGAAACACACTGCTACAGGTTTATAATTGTTCATTTTGTGATATCAATAATTACTTCGTTCTATTTTAAAAGATTCTGATACAAAAATTATAAGGGAAAAAAGATTTATAACTCACCAGCGAAAGGAATATAAAAGTGCACGGAAAACATATTAATTGACGAAAGATTAACAAAAGTTAAGTGAAACGAGGACACTGTGACATTGTGTACATATTTCATAACATTTTGCATCTTCATTTAACAACAAATAGTAGTTTTCATTTTAAGTTGCATAAAACTTAGGATCTGTTGACGAATGAAAAAACCAAAATTATGTTGTATATTCATTTACTCAATATTAGATACAGGTTGTTTTCAACGCTCAATAAGAAATTGTTGTTGAATGATTATGCAAAATAACTTAAAATATTGCGCAAATGTCGCTATGTTTTCATCATACTCTACTCTTGTTATAATCTTTCGTCAAATAATTTCATTTTGTCCGGGAAGGTAGAATGTGGAGCATTAAAGTAGAAGCAAAAACTGAGCCCCTATTTTGACGCTCCAAGTGGAAGATTTGGAAATTTGTGCTCATTAGAGCGCCAAAGTAGGGGCAAAAATCGCATTGGAATAGCTTCTACTTTGAAACCTTAGCCCCTACAAATGACAGCGTGAAGAGCGTCAAAGTAGGGCCTATATTTCGACTCGGGAGTACCTGCAGGGATGTGGACTGGGCCAACCTGTGCAAGTCCACCCCCCGGAGGTAAGCCTCGAATTTTGCCAAAATTGTCTCTTTGCGTGCCTGTAGGCACAGCAAATCCAAGTCAGGCCACATATCATCTTGCCCGTACAACGATAAGAGATTTTTAACTTGTAAGACCCAGTTAAATTTTAGAACAGCAGTACCCGAATCAGCCAGGTTCTGCAGTCGTAACAAACAAATTCTAGGCAGTCTTTCTTCCCCCATGCCCAGAACCCAGTGCAAAGGTACCAGAGCTCGAGAATGGTTTCCCCAGATAGTTATATTCCCTGACCAGCTCGAGCTGCGTGTCATTGAAAGTGAAACCCGAAATCCTAGGTGGCCTTCCTCTATGAAAGATCATGGTCTTGGTCTTTGAAGTGTTAACCTCCAAAAGATTGAGGTCACAATACTCAGCAAGGACATTAATTTTCCTCTGAAGATCAATGCGGGAATCAGCAAGCATCACGATATCATCGGCATATGCCAGCAAGATAACCTCCATCAAATGATTGATAGATATCCCCCTTACTCCCCGATTCCGAAAAAAAATCTTCCAGGTCTCCAATCAACAAAATTAAAAAAAAAACGGACCTAAAAGTTCCCCTTGGAGAACCCCGCAAGTCACGTCCACTGGGTCAGTGAGACCCTCAGGTGTGCGGATGAACATCTTGGCAGCATCGTAAAGACTTCTCATTATCCTAATGAATTTCGTGCTGATGGCCAGTTTCAATAGTTTAGACCAAAGAAGTTCGTGATCCACTCAACAAGCCTATCCAGGAGAATCCGTGTAAATATTTTCTCAATAGCATTCACGAGGGCAATATCTCTGTAAGATCCCGGATCCTCTTTATCCCCCTTTTTGAATAACTTGCACGTGAGAATAGTTGCCCAAGAAGGGGGAACCTCCTCAGTCTCCCAGATCCTCCTGAATAGACACTCAAGATAGTCTAGCCCTAATTCAGGTAAAGCTCGGTGAAACTCGGCAGGAACACCATCATGTCCAGGGGCTTTCCCCTTTTTATATTCACGAATAACATCCTTTAATTCATCTTTTGAGATTTGAGCATTCAGAAGGGGATGCGCATTTGTACGCCAAGAAAGATCAAGGTTCACTTTAGGAGGATACAAAGTATTCGCAAAAGCTTGCCACGATTGAATGCCAATGTTAGCACCCTGTACAAGTCTAGGCTTAAAGAAGTTAACTGCTCTCCAAACCTCCGTAGTCCCACTGGCAGATGCAAGAGCCTCTTGGAAGGCCTTCTCGTATACAATTTTTTTGGAGATCAACAGTGAGCTATAAGCTTTTTTGTCTAAATTAAATTTTTTGATATCTTCCGGTGCGAACCCTGACCTTTTACACTCTTTTAAGCTATTTTCAGCTTTTCTTTTGGCATTGAAACATGCCCAATCAAAGCAAGGCTTTTTCCCTATAAAGCGCGAAGAAGCAGCAAGAGTCATAGAAGCAGTTGAGGCCGCCGCATTAATTGCCAAGATAAGATTTTCATTTAGTTCAGCCACCGAAGAGTCGAGCACCGCCTGTGAATCTGGGAGAATCTGTGAATCTAGGAATACCCCCCTTTTATCCTCCCTCCAAGACAGCCTTGCATTCACATTAATTTCACGCTTTACAGTGTTAGCCTCACGTAGCCCCGCTCCTCCCGGGAGCAGTAGTTCTACACAGACCGGAAGATGGTCCGAGCGAGTAGCGATTGGAACAATTTTGAAGTCAGTTACCACTTGCATGAAAGGTAACGCGCATGCTGCGAGATCTATAGTACTCCCCCCTCCAGAAGAGAGGCGAGTGAGGCTACCCGGCCAATCACCCTTAAGTCTTCCATTCAGAATAGCAAAACCGCGTAATTCTAAACACTCAACTAGGATAACTCTTCTAATCGGTCAAGTATCGTATCCAAACCGTCGCGCTAATATTCATTATCAAGACTCGGTTTAAAATAAATGAGACCTACAATAAAAACCATAGAATGGACGGCGCACTTTACAAAAATCCACTCTGGGGATGTATCCAACAACTCACATGTAAACCTTTTCCGACTCACAAATAGCGCTAAACCCACTAGCTCTACCAAATTTACTTACTCGCTTCGCATCCACAGTGAAGAGACCATGCTGGGACAGCCAAGAGGGGGTTGCAGGCGCCGATGGGAACCAAGTTTCGCTCAAGCATAAAATATCCGAGTCCAAATTAAACATTGATAAGTCTCCGACATTCGAGAATCCATGACAGTTCCAGAAAATAATCCGGGCTAACCTCCCTCTCACCATCAAGGAAAAATCATTTACTGTCCTTGCGGGAGCTAGTCGATCCTCTTCGCGGTGTTTTTGTCGAGTGGTTCTGGATTGGGTTTCCGGATAGAAAATTGCTAATGGAGCCGTCCCTGTTTCGACGAGAGTCCTCGGTCGAGGAAGCTGATTCCGACCCTGACCCAGTTCTTTTGGCAGGTCTACCTCTCTGTCTCCTGCCTATGTCCTTCGCCTCAATAAATGTCTCTAGCGAACTGGATGGAGGGCAAGCAGACATGGCAATGATCTCGTCAGCTGACAGCACTTTCCCGTCGAACTCCAAGTGGTTACCTTTCAATATTACATCGAAACCTCGAGCTATTAGGCTGCTCTTATTCTGCATAAGCTGTCTTCTCGCAAGCCTTTCAAACTTCGACCTGTCACTCGAGACTGGCAATGCCATTGCCGTGAAGGATTTCGATTCTTGGAAGACCTGGAATCTTTGAGATGGAGACCCCAACCTGACCAACACCGGTCTGGCACCAGGCTTCTTCCCAAACGAGAAGCAGATTCCACCACAACAGATTCTACATTAGCTTTCGAGAACACCCCACACACAGACAAGACTAGGTCCTTATTGCATGACTCAGTGTCCTTGAGCTTATGCAGAATCACATTTTTGGCACTGGCATCATTTCGGAGCTGCAAAACCTCTTCTTTCAGCAGTTTCATGTTGTTTTCCAAATACGTGTTTTTCTTCTCCAGATCATTGTTCCTTAATTTTAGAAATTCTGTTTCTCCTCTCAGAAGGACTAATTCGCCTTGAATCTGAGCAGCCGAACCCTTTAAGGCAGCTACATCGTTTTTGGTTATCGAAGTATCTTTCTTTATTGAAGCTAGCAGGGCCTCGAATCGCGTTACATCAGCTGAAGTCATACCAGGAGCACCCATTCTCGGTACGAACCTGAACCGGTCAGTTTTTTGACAGCCTGAGAGTCAATGTTTGATGAACCGATAGTAACCAGAAACTTAGTTCACTATTTTCATCGAACAATACACATTAAAATTTAGGTAAAAACCTCGCCACTAAAACAAAATTCGGCTGATCACTAGCCCCGTACTTCACCTTTAAAAAATCAGACACATTTTCAATCAGGAAAAACCACTACAGGCGAAAACAGATAGAGCAAACACGGTTAAGCCCGCTTAATTTTTGTTGGGTGTTTTGGTAATTTTCCATTTTATTCCAGATTACCTGCAATATTGAGAATATTGACCGATTTTCCTAACATTGTTTTTCCTTTTTTTTTTTTTTTTTGTTTAAATTACATCATTTTCAAATTTTGTCAGCTAAGAAAAATTTAATCGATCCATGTTTTGCATAATTTTAGATATTGTAACAATTGTGGGCGGGTGATTTACTTTGGTGTTCATGGAAAGACAAAAGCAGATACAAAGAGATCAGATAATTGCACATCCGAGTAATTAATTATTTACTCAATTGATGATTAGTCAATTCATTATCATACAATTGAGTAATAATAAGTGTTTAATCAATTTACTAACCGAAAAATTACTTCATTAAGTAATGGATTGATTATTGATAATTTAATTATTATGTGAATAAAAGGTAATAATTCATTAATTTATTAATTGACAATTCCTGAATTCATGTGTGTATTCATTGAAGGCGGGTGATTTAGTTTGGTCTCGATCCAAAGAAAAAAGCAGAGTCAAGGACGATTAATCAATTAATTGACTAATTTATTCAGTAATTTATACACGGGTAATTGTTATGAACAAATTATATCAATAAAATGTCAACATATTGCAAATTTTGCTTGCAAAGTATATATTTGTAAGTTGAAATTGCTTGATTTTATAAATAGGATCATGTTTCATCACGCGTTGAATAGTATATTTTGTATATTTTATAAAGAAATTATTGAAATAGGTTGAAATAGGATGATTTCCAAAAAAATAGAGATATAGTAGGGGGACAAATTCTTTAAAATAAAATGAATGTAGGTACCATATTGAATTTAATATGAAACGCTTTAAATTTCTAATATTTCATGTCGAAATATACAGCATTTCCTACCTAAAAAGTTTAATCTTTTTGAAAAAAGTTGTGTTTTAAACCTTGAAGGATAAATTTTCAACATACAAAATAATTTGCAAGCAAATATCTCAATTTTCTACAAAAAAATAAAATTTCAACCAAACAGTTGTATTTACAACCAAATAGTTGAAATATCTTGAAAGATAAGCAAATTTTCAACAAAATAGTTGTATTTAGTAATTGTATTTCCAACTCACAAAGATTCATTTTCAAGTAAGTGGTCGAACTTGTAAACAACAAAGATTAAGCTTCAACGAAAAAAAATTTCATTTTCAACCAACTAGTCCAACTCTCAAGCTACAAAGATGAACTTTTAACCAAATGGTTGAATTTTCAGCAAAAAAGTTAATTTTCGTCTTAATAGTTCAATTTTATGACGAAATAGATGCATTTTCAAGCCAAAGCAGACGAAACTTGTAGAAAATAGTTTACGATTTAACCTGAAAAGTTGATATTTCAACACAATATTTAAATTTTCACATTAGTAGTTGCATTTGGACCGAAAAAGATGAATTTTCAACTCAAAAGATTCATTTCCTACCAAAAAAATACATTATCAACTCTTAACTTATTATAGTAAGTTAAAAGTATAAAGTATGAAGAAAAGTATAAAAATTATAAAAGTTGAAACTATAGTTTCATTTTCAACTCAAAGAGCTGATGAATTCTCAACGAAACATGTAATAGTTCATATTTCAAACAAAAAAGATGGTAATCTAAAATAAAAAGCAGTTTAATTCAGCCAAATAGACGCACTTAAAATGAAATAGTTGATTTCTTAAATACAAAAGGATTAATTTTTAACCGATGTGCAATTATCTGATCTCCTCGATTCTGCTTTTGTCTTGCGATAAAGACCAAAGTAAATCACCCGCCGACAATGAATACTGTTACAGTATCTGAAATTGCGCAAGACATGGATCGATGAAATTTTTATTATCTGATAAAATTTGAAAATGATGTAATTTGAAATAAGAATGAAAAAAAAGGATTAGGAAAATCTGTCAATATTCTCAATATTAAAGGTAATCTTAAATAAAATGCAAAATTACCAAAACTCCTAACAGAAATAGAACGGGTTAGCCGATTTTTTTTCTCTATCTTTTTTTAATCGTCTCGTCATTATGTAATGAACCTAATGCAGCATATTAAAATTCAATTTCTGAATTTTTCAGAAAAAGGAGATTGTCTTGTTGTTTATTATGCCATTGATATTAAGTGGTTAAAATATTACATCGAACAATGCATCTTTGTAGGAGGAAATATGTCATTTGTAATACATGGGCTAAAAATCAAGCCTGACGAAATGCCTTCAAACAGGCTGGAGAAAACTATGAATTTGGTTGAAGCCTTAGTTTTCTCCGCCGAATATCTCCTATGGAGAAAAATATCAAGATCGTAAACGTTCAGGATGTCTTCAGGTGGCGAAACTGCTTATCCCATTAACTTCTTCGATAGCACCTCGTTTAGTTTTTATTTTTAAATAATCTGGAAATTGCGCGAGGTTAACCCTTTTTCGTCAGGTTCGATATGATAAGACACTGTGACTGAAGTTAGTTAATTAAATTCGCAAGCTTGAGCGCGCCCAGGGCGCGCGACTGTTGAATCTCGGGCTTCGAACTCGATTATGTATTCACCTCGCGCTACGCGCTCGGATGTATTTACATCGGGCCTTACGCTTGGTTTCTCTAGATTTTTGAATTTCGTGTTCAACTTCGATGAAAGGAAAAAGTTCATTTGCAAATATTATAAAATTATCAAAACCTCTATATATGAAGTGATTGTCAAATTTGTTTTCATTTTAGACTGAAAAGCAACTTTATTTACTTAAGGTTCTATCGACCTTAAGGGGATTTATCAGCGTTATAAAAAGGAATTCCAGTTTCCGGCCTCACGGTTGAATATTTTGGTCTGATATTTCGCATACCTCATCTAAATATTGGTCTCTTTGGTGGTTAAGTCTCGGTTTTTTTCAATTTTTGTTTAGGTTCAAAGTTATACACAAATAGAAAAGAAGAATAGAGAAAAAATGCAGTGACGCTCAGTACTAGCTGAGTTTGTATTTTCGATGCCTGAAACTCCACCCTCGTCAAACCTGCGAGCTCGGCTTCGAGCAGACACCCCGTCGCGCGAGTGAAGACACTCGAGCGCGTCGAATTATCCGGAACGAATCATCCTCCTCATTGTTATGAGATGCAGGCCGGTTCAAAAAACTGAATTTACGAAAGCATCGCATGATTGCATTTTAAGTAGCATACATAGTTTATTTAAATAATTCTAAGAAAGTGAAAAAAAGATTCATGAAAATCGGGTAATATTTGCATTAATAATAGAAATTTTGAAGTGCACATGATAGTATGCAGAGATACACCGCAGAATGGGAGAAACTAATTCTTTTCGTTCAAAACGTCTCCAGCCTTCAATTTTGCCCCAATCC
>CAKNXH010058710.1:0-20432 GCA_932178445.1 Andricus quercusramuli | reverse complement strand
AAATCTTCTCGTCTCTCCGTAGCTTAGTTGGTTAAAGCATCAGACCAGAAATCTGAAAGACCTGGTGTTCGAATACCAGCGGTGCTGGAGAGATTTCTTTCACAACTTATAAAATTAATAAACAATATTTAAAAAATATTTATTTCAGACCAAGCAGACAAAAAAAAGTTAACATGATATTCATTACTATTCCGCTACTCAAAACAAAAAAAACAAGAACATCAATTGATGAAAATCACTCTCATGTTGGAATGATTGAAGATTAATCTTGCAAGTACATTCAATGACGTCAACATTCAACTTGTAGAAGTTGTGAAAAAAATTTCTCGTCTCTCCGTAGCTTAGTTGGTTAAAGCATCAGACCGGAAATTTGAAAGACCAGGTGTTCGAATACCAGCGGAGCTGGAGAGATTTCTTTCACAACTTATAAAATTAATAAACAATATTAATATCAGATTGATTTTTCCGAAAAATGTTTTTTTTTTTTTAAATTAAAAATTGGGCGCCTTTTTGCGCCTGTAAAATGCAACATGCATAGAATGATAATTTTTCGAAAATATATATAATATAATCCATTTCTATTTGTTCTTACAGAATCAGGTTCAGACAATGAATCACTTCTGCGCCCGCTCTTGGGAACGCCCTCAAGCTCGCCTTCACGCTCGTCCTCACGCTTGCCCTCACGCTCGCCCTCACGCTCGCCCTCAAGCTCACCCTCAAGCTCGCTCCAGCAAAACCAAGCTTTTTCAAGCCAATTACCTCCAGCGTCGATTGGTTAGTGTTTTTTTTTTGTTAATAACTCATTACAGTTTCGTTAGACAGCAAAAACAATTTGTCTCGTTAAAAGTTACTATGAATTTTGCACCCACACCCTTATTTTCAAAATTTAACAAAATGGGCATCCTGAAAATAAGAAAATAAGCATGGAGAAACTTTTTCGTAGATTTTCAAATCATTAATTTAATTTTCAATTAGATGTGAAAACCTTCAAGTTCAAGTATCGCTTTGAGAATTTAATTAGCATTTTGGATTAGGATTCAAAAAATTGTATTTTCTATCTTTATTATTTAAATTTCGCGGGAAAATCTATGGCTTCAAATTGGAAAGGGCGCTAAATTTAAATGATAAAAGAAGTCAAAGTAATGGAACACTTATTATTCTCATTAATCAGTACCTTATTCAGAGTTTCTACAATATCCCAATTTGTAAATTCTTTTAGGGTGAAACCAACCATACCCCTGGAAGATTAATAAAGTCAAAAAGATTTATTTTTAATCAAACAAATGAATTATCAACTGAAATTATGAATCTTCAACCAAAACAACGAATTTTTAACCAAATAATCAGTTGAATTTTCAACCCAAAAGAATTATTTTCTACCAAAGAACAATAGAATAGTTAAAATGTTGGTAAAGTAAGTGTTCAGCAAGAAACAAAGAATTTTCAACACAGGATTTTTTTTCATAAAGTGAAGATTTTGCAATAAAAAATAGAAGGATTAAATTTTCAGTGAAAACAATCAATTTTCAAAAAAAAAAATAATTTCTCAACAAAATAATTCAATTTCAATTGAGTTTTCTACCAAAAAAGATACAGTTTCAATGAAAGATATGAAAAAAAAATTCTGAACTAAAAAGAAACGAATTTTCAACTAGAGGAATTAATTTTCAATCAGAATGATGAATTCTCAATCGAAAATATGAATTATTGACCAAATTGTGGAATTTTCAACCCGAGAGATGAATTTTCTATCAACAAAAAAGGGAATTTTCATCCGAAAATAAAATGGTTAAATCTTCAGTCACTAAAATAAATTTTCAGTCAAAAAATGAACGAATTTTCAACCAAATAGTTAAATTTTTAACCGAAGAAATGAATTTTTCACCAAAAAGATCATTTTTCAAATATGGGAAATACAAAAGCACAAAAAAATTAATTTTCAAATATTATTTTTAAGTTCTTAAGTTTATTATTAATATTTAAATAATATTTTTCAAATTATAAAATTAATCCTAAATTTAGAAAAAAAAATAACTTTCAACCAACAAGTTTAATTGTCTCCTAGAATAGATTAGTTTTCGAAAAAGAACATGAATTGTGAAGCGATTATTTGAATCTATAAAGGAATTTCCAATCAAACATTTTGTTCGAAATTTATATTTGTTGCTGATGAGTCAACTGAAATCTTTTTTGGATGAAAAATATTTTTTCTGAAAATTCGTCTCTTTAATTTAAAAGATAATCTTTTTTTAATATAAATATTGCAGCTTTCTTGGACAAAAAATATAAAAAAATGAAACTATTTTGTTGAAAATTCAACTATTTCCTGGAAAATTTACTTTTTGTTCAAAATTTGTATTTTTCTGTAGAAAAGACTATAGAAATACTTTTGGATGAAAATTCAACTCTTCTTTAAAAAATTTGTCTTTTTGAATTGAAAATTCACCTGTTTTAGTAGAATTTTCATTTTTCTTGGACAAGGCAACTGTTTGGTTTAAAATTCAACAATTTTTTTGAAAAGACATACTTTTTGGTTGGAAATTTTGCTCTTTTGTTGAAAATTTAACTATTTTGTAGAAAATTTACTTTTTTGTTAAATTTAATATTTTGCTCTTGAAAAGGGAACTGAAATCCTTTCTGGATGAAAATTCAACTATTTGAAAAGAAATATTTTCTTTTTAAATTGAAAATTCATCTGTTTTGAGAGAAATTTCATCTTTCCTGGATAAAAATGCATCTGTGCGGTTGAAAATAAAACTATTTTGTTGAAAAGTCATACTTTTGGTTGAAAATTCTACTCTTTTGTTGAAAATTTGACTATTTCTTAGAAAATTTACTCTTTGTCTAAAATTCATATTTTGGTGTTAAAAAATGAACTGAAAGCTTTTCTGGATGAAGGTTCCACTTGAAAAAAATGTATCCTTTTTTTATTAAAAATTAATTTCTTTTAGTACAAATTTCATATTTTTTGGATGAAAATTCAACTATTTGGTAGAAAATTCAACTCTTTCGTTAAAAATTCATCCCTCTTGGTAGAAAAAATTCGTCCTTCCGGATGAAAAATTCAATGTTGTTTCTCAAAACTTATTTTTGGTTAAAAAACTTATATTTTGCTCTTGAAAAGTCAACTGTAATCTTTTCTGGATGAAAGTGCAACGTTTGTTTTAACCTGTTTTCTTTTTAAATAAAAATCCATCTGTTTTAAGAGAAATTTAACCCTTTTTCGATAAAAATGAAGTTATTGGGTTGAAAATTCAACAATTTTGTTAAAAAGTCATCCTTTTTTGGTAAAAATTCGTCTTTTTGATTGAAAATTCAATTTTTTGTTTGTAGAAACTTATTTCTCTGTTTAAAAATCCATATTTTGATCCTGAAAAGGCAACTAAAATCTTTTTTAACAGAAAATTCAACTTTCAATTTCCTTTTTTTATGGAAATGCAACTTATTGATTTAAAATTCTTCTTCTTAGCTTGAGCATTCATATTCAACTATTCTATTTGAAAGATTTGGTTGAATAACTTTGTTAAGGAATCTTTTTTTTAGAGTTATATTTTTAGTTGAAAATTCATCTCTTTGGTTGAATTTTCAAATATTTTGTTGAAAAATAATCTTTTTAAATTAAATATTCAACGAATTGGGTCGAAGTTGAACTGCATTGTTAAAAAATTAATTTTTTTATCGAAGGCTAATGTCTTTGGTTAAAAATTTAACTGTTTACTGGAAAAGTCTTTTTTTTTGTTGGTTTAAAATTAATTTTTCAACTGAAAATGTAACTTTTCCATTTTTTTAAGATTGATCTCTTTCAGTTGAAAATTCTCCTTGTTTGGTAAAAGATAATAATTCTCTTGGTTTAAAATTTTATTTTTGTTGGGTGAAAATGCATCAGTTTCGTAAAAAAAAATAATTTTTGCTCAAGTCCAATTTTTGTTTATAAATTCAATTTTTGTGAAGAAAATTTGTCTTTTGCCTTGAAGGTTCAACAATTTAGTTGAAAATTTCGTTCTGTAGTGAAACATTTTTATTTGTCGAAAATTCGTCTTTTCAATTTTAAAAAACTTTTTTTGTATAAATTGTATGTTTTTTGAATGAAATATGAACTATGACATTTTTTGTTGGGAATTTATATTTTTAGGTGGAAAATTCAACTATTAAGTTAAAAATGTAATGCTTTTGTTGAAAATTCAAATGCTTTGTTAAAAACCCATCTTTTATAGTAGACAATAATTTTTTTTTCAAATAAATTAATAAATTTAAAAATTGTTTATTTGTATCTGAAATACAGTTTTACTGCGTTTGTAAAACAAGAAAGTTATAGCAAAGGGGTTATAAATAAAAATCGGAAAATCGATTTTTTGATCCTAAGGCTGGTTTCTTCGTTCCACGTCACATTATTTATCTCGATTTGCATATTTTCATATCCTCTTAATATAAAAAAGTATTTTTGAGCCACATTTGAATTTTTTTCTCAAAAATATCCGATATGAAAAAAAAAATTCGTGATGTAAATATTCTTGATTTAATGTCTGGGAATAATAATTTAGAATTTTAAAGGAAAATCCTTATTTCATCGACTTCTTCCAGATCACTTATTCAGAATTATTGTAGTTTTTTTTTTCAAAAAAAGTGTATTAAAATAGTCATTCTCAATATAACTATGATGCTCATTTTTAAAAATAATTAGTACCTGAGTGATGACAAAGTATGTAGAATTTGATTCACATGTTGATTATTCGAAGTTAAAAAATTTTATATAATAGTTATCTTGAAAAAATCGAAAATTAAATTTATAGGAGTGACGAAGTGTGCACCCTCTGCCTCCATCTTAAGGTAAGGACGGACAAACTCTGTCACTTCCATAAATTTAATTTTCGATTTTTAAATTTTTCAACATGACTATTATATAAAATTTTTCAACTTCGAATAATCAACATAAAAATCAAATTCTACATACTTTGTCATCACTCAGGTACCAATTATTTTTAAAAATGAGCATCATAGTTATATTGAGAATGACTATTTTAATACACTTGAAAAAAAAAATTTCGATTTCATCTATCCGTTTATGTTCCAAAATATTAACTGAATATCTGCGAAATGTTAAAGATAATCTGATGAGGGAATTTGTCTGATTCCGAAACATCATTTTTATGTACAATAATTATGAATAAATGGTCTGGAAGAAGTCGACACAGTAAATCCCAAGAACAAATTCTATCTTGAAATCGGATAAAAGCGCTGCAGCACGTTTATCTACTCAAAGATAAAAATTATCTGACGAAAGATAAAATTTATCTTGTCAAAGATAAAATTTATCTGGCGGAAGATAAATTTTTTTCACGAAAATATTTATGTCAAATGCGTGAGCCTATGTAAACTGAAAAGAGCGGCTAGGTTCACCAAAATTCGGTGGGCCTAGATCCAAAATTTTCGGTGGGTCTGTGAAACCTGGAAAGGACGGTTATGTTTACTGAAATCCTTGAGGATCAACTGCCTGACTCGACTATTTCCTTGAAAAATTTGAAAATCCTGGCGGCATTCTTTGGTTAAATCACCTTCGAAAATCATGCGAGGGTCTTATCAATAGGGCTGACTTACTGAACTCTTCGCAAATATTTTGAAAATCCATTTCCCCTTATTACAAACAACACTTTATTTAAATGATTCAAACAAAAAAAAAACCATTAATCTACACTTACACGATACATAGACTGCACTAAGGTTACCTTATAGTGCTTGTTTACAAATTTAAAAGTCTTCATCAGAGTCGACAGAAACTAAAGGTTCGTCCAACAGAAGTAAAGGACTGAACTTGGCTTCTAAACCCTGGCCAGTTAGAGCTTCTGCGATGCTTGAGTAGATAAACGTGCTGCAGCGTTTTTATCCGATTCCAAGATAAAATTTATTCTTTGGATTTACTGTGGATGAAATAAGGTTTTTCCTTAAAAATTCAAAAATATCCGTCTCGAATGGTCAAATTTTTGGTAATCACCATTGCAAATTTCCTTTTACAGCACCAAGTGGGATGTCAGGGAAAACCTCAACACCAGTTCCTCCCATAACACTTTGGGTCAGTCATTTCATATGTGAGCTTAGACCATCAGGAGAACATCAGGTTTACATTATACAAAGAGGCCTCACTTATCCTGTACTTTTAGATAAGTCTAAAAAGAAACTCATTGGAGTAATCCATGGTGAACAGTTGTGTCCATTCGTGATTCCAGAACACAGCAAGTATTATCGAACAGTTGAAGTGAAAATAAAGAAGAACATAGCCGAAACTACTGTACCAGTACACTACTCAGTTTCTCCGCTGAAGCAGTTCGGCAGAAGATCGTTACGTTCATTCATGCGTGAGGCTGCAATACCCTTAGAGGACCCGACAACATGTACAGTTTGTCATGGTCAACTATAAACAGATGGAATTCTCTTAAGTACTGGACATGGAATAAAATATAATTAAGAAGTCGATTTTTTCGATTTCGGTAGTCAACTATAAACGGATACTTTTTTGTTGGAAATGTATTCTTGTTTGAATACTCCCGCGTCTTAAAGACCTCTTCATGACATCTTCTTGAAGATGAACGACATCTTTGAAGATATCCGAAAACGAAGCTTTAAAGAGTCTTTGAAGTTTAGCTATTACCATCGTGAAGAGCTCTTCGGGATATCGTAACGATGCCTTTAAGATAGAAATATGAAAAAATAACGAGAATTGATAAGATGACTTGAAGATATCGTTATTTCACATGCAGCTGGGGGCTTATTATTTTTTAAATGTCTAATATATAAATTACTTTAAATTTAAAAACTTGCAATTTCTGTGTGTTTGTATACACAGAAGTGCCTGTTTTTCAATTGAAGGTCATTTATATATGACTGATAAATATTCGAGGTAAACCTGATTTCATTCCAGGCTTGAAATTTTGAGGTACGACAGGTCTATCTGTATTATTTGATTGATTACACTTAAAAATTTTAACTTCCTCAGGCGATGAAGAAATAATTGAGCTGTTTTCCATTCTCTTCTTGTATTACACTTCCCACTTTTTGAGAACACGAGAGAGCTGGAAAGAGGTATTAGAGGTTAGGAACACGACGTGCTGGATAAATCACTTTTAATATTTAGAAAATTTATACGTTTACTCGTTTGTTCTTGATTTACTTTTCTTTTCACTGACTTTTTTAAAACTGAATGTACAGGTTGGGAATACATAACGAGTAATACATGACGATATCAATATAATTATTTATCAATTCTCCATATCGCACACCCGCCAGCTCCTGCACCACGTGCCTTTTTTTCTTTAAAACTGTATCGTTAACGATATCTTCAAATATGTCTTTAAGTTATCTCTGAAAATACATTCCGCGCGTTTCTAAAAGTTTTCTTACATATATCAAAAGACGTCTTTAAGAAACAAGTTTCAGATATCCTTGAAAAACTTCTTGAAGATGTCGTGAAGATATCTTTTGGTAATTTCTGTAAGAGCTACTGCGAACGATAAAAATAACGAAATCGTGATGTTATCCCGTGTTTACTGGGCTAAAGAGAGTGGAAGGTGCCATAAGAGCCCTATGTATTTTTCCGTACATGAGTTTCAGCGCCCCTACAGTCTCAAAGAGGAACTAAACCTGAAGGCCGCGAAATTCAAATCCATAAAAAATTTGAAAATACAGATTAATTACTATTTAGAGAAGGTAATAATAATAGATCATACATTTTTTGAACAATACATATTTTATCAATAGAAAACAACCAATTAATATGTATAAAAATCGTCGAAGACCATAATTTAGTATACTTCAGGTATATTGTGTAAATATAATTTCTCTTATTTATAATAAACATGAGGTAAAGGTACCTATCATGAGACAAATTTCGAGGGGGGTTTGAGATTTTCATTAATTGTTGAACTATAGTAGAATAGATTTTCAAAATGTTTATATCTATTAAAAGTTTCATTTAGTCTAAGCAAAGTTATTACTAATTACATAATGCATGTCCGTATTGTGGAACAGCAAAGAAATATGTTTTTTTATAGTAATATGGCTGATTGTATATTACTTTCTACATTAAATCAAAGTAAATAGTAAAATCAACATTTTTTTCAATCGTTCATAAAGATAAATAAATTGAATACAAGTTTTCGTTGGAATTACCAAAACTAACCTATAAAAGGTAGCTTCCGTGAAAGAAGTGAATTTTTTTTTGTTGCTGAAAAATGTTTGTTATAGGGAATGAATTTTTATTTATCCTTTTTGGTTGAAATTTCAATTACATATATTACATTCTTGGTTGAGAATTCATCTCTTTCAATTGAAAATTTAACCTCTTCGTTAAGACTGGAACTTTATCGTTAAAAATTCATTCTTTTTACTGAAGATTCATCTTTGTAATTGAAATTCATCTCTGATTGAAAATTTAACGACCTTGTTGAAAATAAATTTTTGTAACTGAAAATTTGACCATTTTGTTGAAAATTCTTTTTTTTTTTTTAAATTAGTTTTTTGATACAGAAAATTTAACTGTTTGATTAATAATTGATCTTTTTTATTTAAAAATTTGAATATTCGGTTAAAATTTGGTGTACCTTTTTGGTACAAAATCCAACTGTTCCAGTTGAAGATTCATCATTTTAGTTGAAAATTGATCACATTGGTTGAAAATTGAACTGTTTGATTAGAAATCTTTTTTCTCAACATTAATTTGTTTACCTTGAATTTTACCTATTCTATTTTTTGTTGAAAATTCTTCTCTATTTGTTTTTTTTTGTAAAATTCAACTATTGATAAAAAGTGTATCATTTTTAGTTGAAAATTCAACAACTTGGTTGGAAATTTATATATTGTGTTGAGAATTCTTTTTTTTTTTTGTAGAAGATTGATCATCAAGATGGAATATTCACCTTTTTGATTGAAAATTCAACCATTTCAGTTAAGGATTAACCATTTTAGTTCAAAATTCATCACATTGGTTGAAAATTGAACTATATAATTGAAAGGCCGTTTTTTTGTTATTAAAAAATTTTAATTATTCTATTTTTTGTTGAAAATTCTTTTTTTTTTAGAAAATTGATCTTCATGGTTAGATAGTCATCTTTTTGGTTGAAAATTCAAGCATTTAAGTTGAATATTCATTATTTTAGTTGAAAATTAATTTGTTTGGTTTAAAATTCAATTATTCCAGTAGAAGTTTCGTCATTGTATTTGAAAAGTGATAACTTTGCTTGAAAATTCAACTATTTTGTTGAGAACCCGTTCTTTTTTGGTTAAAAATTTATTTGTTTTACTTACAGGCTCTGTATTACAGAACAATAACATAACAAAAACTATATAAATATAATAAAACATACATTTTATTGCAAACAACACGTATAAAATCAAATGTTTCCTACAGAGAGAAATTGCTAAAGTAGCGTATATCAGAAAAACAGAATCTCTCTGATCTCTCTGTAGCTCAATTGGTTAAAGCACCTGACCGGAAATCTGTTGATCTGGTGTTCGAATCCCACTGAAGTGAAAAGTGAGAGGTTCTTTTTTCTTGAATAAATTGAAATGATTCTTTTTAAATATTCTCTTAAAATAATTTTTTTCAATGAAAAATAATTTTCAGTTTTCCTAGGAATCCTAAGAAAATGTTTTTATTCTTTTGAGGCCCTCGACAATTTTTCAGAAGCCTCCAAATTTTTTGTTTGAATTCTGTCTAAATCTACATTTTGTTTTAAATAAGGTTGTGACTATCTGCACCAAAATTTCGGTACGAATAGACAAATTTTGTCGGTATAAACAGTTTGCTCAAGTTGATGGAAATCATTTCAGGTTTCAATTTTGAATCTTCAGAAAACTTCTAAATATCTCTCAAAATTACTCCAATATTTTGTACAAATAATGAGTGTTCAATTGTTATTTATAAATCAAAATGTTGAGGAAATTTCTTAAGATTTGCAGGATTTTCTAAAAACTGTAGGAAAAAATCGATTCAATGCAGAAGATATTCAGACGTTTTGAAAAAATTTCAAAAATAATTTTAAATTTTGGAGAAATTTAACATAACTTCTAGATTTCTCAAGATTTTGAAATAAAATTTAGAATCTTTTCAAGGATGCTTGAACATTTGAAATGAGAATAATATAATTTCTAATTTGAAAAGCGGTTAGTTACAAAAAAATGATTTGTCAATTTTTGAAATAAAAAGCTTTTAAACTTCAGTTTTGAAAGTTCAAAATTCAAGAGTTCTACTTTGAATACTTTCATTTGTAATTTATTTTTATAACTTCGAATGGAAAAATGTTGAGCTTCAAAGTTCGAATTTTTTGACATTATTGACCGTCAAAAATGTTTGCGAACCGGTAAAAATCCGGGAATTTTTTTCTCTGGTTGAAACGGCCAGTATACGGCGGTCGGTGAAAATCCACAGTATCTTGGACATTATATTTCTCTGAATCTAAAGCTATTATAAATTTAAAAAAAAGCTGTTTTAAGTAGCTATGAAAAATAGCAAAAAATAGTCAAAAGTCTCTTTCTTCCAACACTTATTTCCAGCATCTTTAAGCGTAGGAGCAACACCTCGATGTAATAAGGGTCTCGAAAAGAAAGTTTTGAAGCACTTTTCTTCAAAATGGTAACTGCGAATCTGAAAATCGGGATAAACGTTTTCGTCAATTTCAGCGAATTGTATCCATTCTTCATGACTGCAAAATACAAATATTTATTCAAATTTCCACCTGCTTATGGTTTACGAGTTACATTATTTTTCATTGTTTTAACTTATTATTAAAAATCATTTGTTTTTTGTGAATTTTCATATCAGGTTGGTGAGGTTATATAGACACTCTTTAGATTGTTTCTAAAAGAAAATCGTATTCGCTATTATTGTATTTAAGTTGTCGGGTTCGCTGGAAGTCGAAAAAATAAACATCGTTTTTTTTTACTGTGCTGTTGTTGCAACCACTAACTCTGCAACAATGTGGCACTTTTATTAAAAACTCTTATGATGAAACTTGTAAACAAAACACTTTTAACTGACAGAGAAGACGCATTATAGAAAGTAAACTTCCCGTTGAAATACCCGAGCCTCTTCCCTGAAGCGGCAGAGTGCGCTAGTGTCCAGGGTACTGTAGGAATTAAGTGCTCTACGGCAATATTATGATAAGCGACCTACGTCCGCTGATTAAAGAGTGGTGAGAGACGTTAGTCAGGATTCATGTTTAACAATAATAATAACTTTATTAATTAAGTGCGGTACATTGCTCGTACCGCGAGGAACGTGTCTCTCGACGGTGATGGCAACTGACTACACGGAAGTGACTTGTTCTAGAGGGGAAACTCTCACGTCGCCTACTCTGCCTACTCGACCACGGGTCGCGTACATAGATTGGAAACTCGCTCGCTGGTTCTGGTTTGCTGAGTGGAGTAGGGGGGGTGCTAAGACCCTACAGTACGGTCACCTTCCACTCTCTTCAATACTCTCTGGACTCGAGGTGGCGTGACGTCGGAGTGAGTAGCGTCAGATGATTGATGACGTCGGTTGAGATAAGATAGTTTTTGTTGAGAGCGTGTTTTCCTTCGGTTTCTTTAAAATAAAGATTATTTTTTGTCCTCCAAAGTGTCAAGCAGTGATTATTTCTTATTTTTACTCTCTATCGTAGAACATTTAGAACATTTTTCTCAAGATAATGCAAATAGAGTTAAATATGAATGCAAAGTAGATTTAATGGATGTATGGTATGGGCAACTATAAACAAGTGTTTTTTTGTTAATTTCCGAAATAGGGTAGAATATGATTGAGTTGTACACTTTGTAGCTTTGTATATAGTCTACTGCACACAAAGAAAAGGTTTGGTCGCCCAAACTGAACTAAGGGGCCGTACTTGAATTTCGTAGAATTTATACAAAAAAAAGTTTTTCAAAACCAAAAAGACGTATTTCCAACAAATAGAGATTTGTCAATGAAAAAAGAAAATTTTATCTGAATTGTTGAACCTTCAAGCCAAAGGACTAATTTTCTCTTGAACAATTGAATTCACAAACAAAAAATATGATTTCAGCAAAAAATTATTTTTCCATGAAACTGATGCATTTTCACCCTACAAAAATGAAATTTTAAACCAAGAACTTAATTTTTGTTTACAATCTTTAATCTGTTTAAAATCTTTAAAAAATGGAAAATATAATTTTTTACAATGTAGTTTGACTTTTACCCAATTAGTTGAATTTTCAATTTGAGAAGATTGATTTTCAGCAAAATAGTTGAAGTTTCAACCAAAGAGATGAATTCTCAACTGAAAATATAACTCTTCAAAGAGTACATTTTCTACAAAATAGTAAAATTTTCAACAAAACAGCAGAATTTTCAAACAAAAAGTATGACTTTTCAACGAAATTGTCGAATTTTCAACCAAACAGTATTACTTTTTAACAAGATTGTTAAATTTTCAACCAAACAGATGCATTTTTGTCCAAGAAAAATGAAAATTCTACTGAAACAGGTGAGTTTTCGAATCAAAAAGACAAATTTTTAAAAAAGAGTTGAATTTTCATCCGAAAAGCTTTTAATAGACTTTTTGGTAAGGAAAAATCAAAGCATTCGTTGTTTAAACAAATATATATCACACTTATTACATATATTTTACAAAAACATTGGTTGAAATTTTGAAAATTGATATTTTTGATTGAAAATTAAATTTTTCTTATTTAGAATTCATTTTTTAAACTGGAAATGTAACATCCATTTTTTTTAATGTATCTTTTCGGATAGAATCTGATAGAATATAATCTTCTTGGTTGAAAATCATACTATTTCGTTGAAAATTTACTGCAATTTTATCAAAAATTAATTTTTTTAACTGAAATCATCTTTTTGGTTGAAAATTAATTTCTTTGATTGAAAATTCGTTGGTTTCTTTCTGGAAATTTATTTTACTGACTGGAAATTATCCTACTTTATTCTTGGTAGAAAGTTTACATTTTTAGTTTGAAATGCATTTATTTATTTGAAAACTGATTTTTTTTTAGTTGAAGATTCATCATTTTAGTCGAAAATTCACTTTAACTATTAGATTTTTCTGTAGAAAATTTCCTTTTTTTGTTAGAAATGTAATATTTTTCGTCAAAAAATTATCTGTTTAGTAGAAAATTTAACTATTCTATTTTTTATTGAGAATTAATTTATTTCATTGGGAAAAAACTGTTTAGTTGAGAATACTTTTTTTATAGAAAATTCATCTTTTGGATTAAAAAATTCACTATTTGATCAAAATTTCATATTTTTGGTTGAAAATTCATCATAGAGATTGAAAAATAATTTCTTTGATTAAAAATTCGTTTC
Organism: Andricus quercusramuli; assembly: GCA_932178445.1. Classification (NCBI taxonomy): domain Eukaryota; kingdom Metazoa; phylum Arthropoda; class Insecta; order Hymenoptera; family Cynipidae; genus Andricus; species Andricus quercusramuli. The sequence goes on along the minus strand of CAKNXH010058710.1, from coordinate 7,105 downwards.
TTTTTGGTTAAAAATTAATTTTTTTAATTGAAGTGAACTCTTTTGTGTCAAGTGTTGCGTTTTTTGGCTTTGGTGAAGGGAATCAGCGTGTGTGGGTGCAGAAAGGGCAGTGAGTGCGGAGAGCAGGGGTAAAGGAAGAAGGGTGAGTGAAGGCAAGTGTGCAAAGGGTGGAAATAAGTTGTGAGAAAGGAAAGTTGAAACGTGCAAATTTTGTTTTGAGGTTAGGTATAGAAGGTGGTTGTCGGGAAGGGGGGCAAGAGGTAGGCAGGTGAAGAGAGGGTAGCGTCGTGGAACAGTGGGTAAGGTTGGATACTGGGATGCCGACGGTAAGAAGCCCGCAAACGGGCGCCAGAGGGCAGGGAGAGGAAGAAGCAAGAGCGGACGAGGTTTTGAGCGTGGTTAGTGGGGAGAAGGGAGAATTTGACAGTAGCGATGACGAGACGTTCGAGACACCGACCAGGGAGAGAAGGGGTTCAGGCACGAGCCAGAAACGCGGGAGACCATCAAACCTACAGCGCCTCAACAGGCTAGGTAGAGCGGGCTCGAATAGGAGTCTGGATGAATGGCACAAAAAGGGGAACGTGACTAGCAGTGAAGGGGAAGATAAAAGGAAGAGAGAGGAAGAGGAAGATGATCCGGAAAGGGACAAGGATAACAAGAAAATGAAAAGTAAACGAAAAACACCAGACAGAGATTGGGGGGATGGGGGGATGTTTGAGAAGCTAGCGGCCCTCATAAAAGGGTTTAGAGAGGAAACAAGGAAGAGTCTGGAAGATATGAATAGGCAGGGGAAAGAAGTTAGGGGGGAAGTGAGAAAAGTAAGAGAAAAGTGGGAAGAGTGGGATAAACTCTGGAAAGAGGAGAAAGACAAGGTATGGGGTAAACTAGAGGCCATAGAGAATAGACAGAGAGAGATTGACGAACAGACAAATAGGGAGATAAAACAACTGGAAGAACGGGTAAGCAAATTAGAAGTTAGGAATGAGCATATGGGGAAGGGAACAGAAAGTGCGGAAAAAGTAGAAGGGAGTGATAACGTGCAAAATGACAATGAAAGAATGAAGAAGAGACTGAGTGAGATCGAAAGAAGATTGGAAGGGGAAGAAAGGGCGAAGAGAAAAAATAACATAGTAGTCAAGGGATTGAAAATAGAGAGTGAAACAGGGGAAATTGAAATCAAAAATCTGCTGAGAGATATTGGAATTCGGGTAAGGGTAGAAGGAGTTAAGAGATTAGGAATGACGAAGGAAGGAAAAGAAGGAATGTTTGTAGTAAAAGTAGGGAGTGAGGAGGAGAAAAAGAAAATTATGGAGAACAAAAAATTATTGAAAGGAAGAAGGGAGAGAATTGAAGAGGATTTGACTTGGAGGGAGAGGAAAAGGAGATGGCAAATAGAACAGAGAGCATGGATAGAGAGGAAAAAGGGATGCATGGTATGGATAGGGCGAGACAGACTATGGATAAATGGGGAGGAGTGGGTCTGGGACGAGGAAGTAGAAGAAATAAGGAAAAAGGGAAAAAGGATTGAGAAAGATAGAAGAAAGGAAGATTCAAAAGAGGCTAGAGAGCAAACAGGGGGGTTTCCAAAAAGCAAGGCGGAAGAAAAGTAAGGAGGATAGAGGAGGGAAGGGAGGAGAAAAAAGTGAAAATAGCTTTCTGGAATGTGTCAGGCTTGAAGAACAAGAATGAAGGTTTCTGGCGGGAGTTAGAAAAGTGGGACGTGATTATGATGAGTGAAACCTGGGCGGATGAGAAGGATTGGAAGGGGATGAAAAGGTTGTTACCTAAAGGGTATGTGTGGACAATGCAAGAGGCAAGGAAGGAACACGTTAAAGGTAGAGGAATGGGCGGCATGGTATCAGGGGTGAGAAAAGAATGGGCAGTAAAAGGTAAAATAGAGCAGGACAGAGAAGAAAAGGAGGGAACAATGGTAAGAAGGATTATAATAGGGAAAGTCAAAATAGCGGTGGTTTGTGTATATAGAAGAAGAGGGGAAGAGGAAGGTTGGAGAGTAATAAGGAGGTGGATGGAGGAAAAGAAGGAAGAATTGGTTTTGATAGGAGGTGACTTAAATGCCTGGACTGGCGAGCAAGGGGGAGGGATTTGGGATGAAGAAAAGGAGGCATATATGAGGAGCTCCAAACATAGGGAGATAGACCGGGAGGGGAGGAAGTTACTAGACATAATAGGAGAAAACGGATGGTTTATATGTAATGGCAACATGAAAGGAGATGAGAAAGGAGAGATTACATTTATAGGTAAGGGAGAAACAATCATAGACTACATCTTGGCAGAAGAAAGAATGAGTAATATGATATGCAGTATGAATGTAGGGAATGAGATAGGGTCAGAACACTTCCCAGTAATAGCTACACTGAAAGGTGGCGTCCATAAGCGTGGCAGAGGGAGAAAGGAAAGAGGGGGGGAAAGGGACACGAAAATGGGAGTCTGGGGGGTAGATAAATTAAAAGTGTTTGAACAGAAGATGGAAAAGGAGAATATTAGATATGAAAAGGAGGAGGGGGTAGACTCGTTAATTAAAAGGTTGAAAGGGTCGATTGAGAAGGTGAAGAATGAGATAGGTACAAAAGAAGGAAGAGAAGAGGGAAAGAGAGGATGGTGGGACGAGGAATGCAGGGAGAGTAAGGAGAGAATGAAAGAGTCTGTAAAAAAGTGGAGGAAAGGAGAAATAGAGAAGGCGGAGTACAACAGGAGAAAAAGAGAACATGAGAAGATGCTGGAAGGGAAAAAGCAAAGGGGAAAGGAGAAATACAAGGAAGAAGTAGAAAAAGCAATCAAAGAAGGTAGGGTCTGGGATGTGAAAAACAGGGAAAGAGGAGGAAGGAAGGGCGTGAATGAAGAAATAGAAATGGAGGAATGGACGGATTATTTTAAGGGTCTGTTAGGGGGAGAACAAAATAAGATCAAAGGGGAAAATAGAAAGACAGTCCAGGGAGAAACGGAGGAAGCGAACGAAATAACAAGAGAAGAAGTAAATGAGGCGATAGATAGACTGAAAAGAAACAAGGCCACAGGAGAGGATGGTATGGAGAACGAAGCGATAAAGTATGGAGGAGAAGGGATTAGGGAAGTGATGTGGAGGATATGCAACAAGGTCTGGAAAGGAGAAGGGTGGCCGGAGGAGTGGATGACAGGGCTGGTAGTACCGCTTGTTAAGAAAGGGGAGGGTAAGAAGGTAGAAGAGTACAGAGGGATCACTCTCATGCAAGGGGGCTATAAAATATACACAGAAATTCTAAGAAAAAGGTTAGAGAATCAGATAGAAGAGAAGCAAAGTATCCCACACAACCAGACGGGATTTAGAAAAGGGATGGGGACAATAGACAACATTTACGTACTCAACTACTTGGTTAACAGAAACTTAGGGAGAAAAAGAGGGAAATTAGTCGCTTTGTTTGTAGATTTCAAAGCAGCTTTTGACTCAGTGAATAGAAAAGTGCTATGGCAGGCAATGAAAGAGAGGGGAATAGAAGAAGGGCTGGTGGAGAGGATAAAGGAAATTTTTACTGAAACCAGGATTAGGGTGAAGATACGCGGGGAAAAAGGGGAGGTTTTCTGGACAGGAAGAGGTCTAAGGCAAGGGTGCCCGTTGAGTCCACTACTTTTTAATTTGCTGCTGGCAGACCTAGAGGAGAAGCTAAAGGAGAAAGGGAAAGGGGGGACGACCCTGGGTAATAGCAAACTATACTCCCTAGCATACGCGGACGACGTAGTTCTAATAGCAGACGATGAGAAGGGGATGAACCTAATGATAAGAATTTTCGAACAATACGTGGGAACAAAAGAACTGACGGTGAACGTAGGGAAGACCAAGGTGATGTGCTTCAGAAATAAAAAGACCAAAATAGGTTACGTTTGGAAGATGAACGGACAAACAGTGGAAATTGTGGAGGAGTTCTGTTACCTAGGTTTTTGGTTTGAGTCAGGAGGGGGAAACGATTTGCAGGTGAGGAAAAGAATCGAAAGTGCGAGTAAAGTAATGGGCCAAGTATGGGGTATAGGAAAGAGAAGGTTCAAGGACGATTGGAGAATGAGGGTTTGGTTGTTTGATGCGTTGGTTTGGGCGGTGTTGTGTTATGGAGTGGAGGTTTGGGGATGGAAGGAACATAGGAAAGTGGAAAGCATACATGAGAGATTTCTGAGATGGGTAATGGGGGTCAGTTGGAGTTGTCCAGGATACATGATAAGGGAAGAACTAGGAAGGGAAAAAATGGTAACTAGACAAATTAAGAGAGCCTGGAGGTTTGAAGAGAAACTGAAAAGGGGGGAGGGGAGCAGGATAGCACAAGTATGCTTGGACGAAGTTCGGAACAAGGAGACGAGAGGAAATTTGGGAAACTCGAAATGGGAGGAAGAAAGGACAAAAATGAGGAATGTTTGTGATATGCAGGAAGGGGTTCTGGATTGGCAGAACATAGAATTAGAGCTATTAGTAAGACAAGGAGAAGAGAGATGGAGAAAGATTATGGATTCGAAGTACAATAGATGGTATATGATGGTCAAAGGGTTGACGGAACCAGAATATTTGCAAAAGATGAAAAAGGAAGACAAATGGAATAGGGTGGTACGGTTTAGAATGGGGGAAGGAGTGAGATCTTGTAGATATTGGATGGATGAAGAGGATAATTTGTGCAGAGTATGTGGATACGAGGTGGAGTCATGGGCACATGTGTTAGAGAGGTGTACAGGAGAGGAAGATGGACAGTTGAGTGTGGATGAGTGTGTGAGATGGATCTTGGATGGTAATGGACAGGGAGTGATGTGGATGAAAAAGCTGGAAGAAATAAGAGAAAGTAAGGGAACAGGGCAGAGCCAAACGGGTAATCCTCTGTGAAGGAAAGTCACTAGAAAAATGGTAAATTTTAAATCGTTGAAAATGCAATTGATGGTAAGAGAAAACGGAAGCCCTGGAAGGTCGCTCATACTTAGATTTGTAGAAAGTTAAGAATAATAGTATTAATATGACTGTTATCATGTAAGGCGAAGATTTAGAATATAAGCAGCGAATACGTTAGACTAAGGATGAAATGTAAAGATATGTACAGGGAGCGGAGGCCCTCAAACCCGTAAAAGGGAGAGATTAAATATACAACTGAACTATTCCATATTAGCTTTAAAATTTATATTTTTAGTTGAAAGTGAATTAATTTTCATGAAAACTCGCTTTTTTCAATTACTTTTCTAACTGAAAATTGAAATATTATATTTTTGGTTTATAAATTTAGCTGTTTTAGTTTAAAATTGAATTATTTTGTTAAAAAAAATTTTTTCGTTATGAAATTTTTTTTTTAAATTCGTTTTTTTTTTTGTCGAACATTTATTATTTTGGCTGAAGATTCATTATTTTAGTTGGAAATTCATTTATTTGTTTAGAAATTTATTTTTTTGATTTCAAAACACAACTAAAATGTGGTTTAAATATATTTAGAAACAAAATTTATTTTGCATCAATATTATTAATCTACTAGGTGTATGGTTAGTCTTATACTTAGAAGAATTTAGAAATTGGGATATTGTAGCAGCCCTGAATAAATAAGTTTTCCATTATTTGACTTATTTTATCATTTAAATTTAGCGCCCTTTCTAATTTGAAGCGATACAATTTCCCGCGAAATTCAAATAATGTAATTATTATTACTAAAGATAGAAAATACGATTTTTCAAATCCTAATTCAAAATGCTCATAAAAGTTCATTGAATTCTCAAAGTATATAGATTTCAAATATTATTCGCAATTTTCTAACAAATTTAGGTTATGTTGTAGTAATTATATTTTTTAATGAAAAGGGTAAAATCAAAATCTGATTATTTTTTGTTAAAGATGATTGAAATTTCTCAACTATTTTAATTCAAGTTCGCGTTTTATATTGAAAATTAATATTTTTGAATACAAATTACTATAATTTGAACAAGATTTAGAATCTTTAAATTATATTAGTGTGCTGCGGCGAAAAAATTAAATTTTTAACTATTGAAAAATAAAGTTATTCAGAAATTAATTTGGAAATTTTGAAAATCCAAGAACATGTGAATTTTGTAATTAAAACGAGAGCTAAAAATCTAAGATTGAAATAATTTTTCTTGATAATTTGATAAATAAACATTTTAATAAATCATAAAAAAATCGCAACTCTGACAGGCTACTAATTAAAAAAAATCGGTTTTTTGACTGAAATTATTGGTGTGAAAAAAATTATATCACAAAGAATATTTACAATTTTCAGCAATTTTAGGTTATGTTGGCGTTTTTAATTAAGAGTTGATATTTTCAAACAAAAACGGTTATAATTTGAACCAGATTTAGGACCTTTTAATAACTTCAGAAAATGTTAGTCTTTCTCCCGGTAAATTTGTATTTAAAATTAAAAAAAAAAGATTTTCAAGAGATTTTTAAGATTTTTAAATATTTACAAGTTTTGAACAATTTGAGGTTATGTTGACGTTTAACACCATGAATCGGTATTTTTAGTGAAAAAATCAGTAAATTTTAAGAAATGGAACAAAAGAATAAAAAAAATTAGTAATAATAACAATAAAAAATTAATTTGGGAATGTTGAAAATTGAAAAAAGCTAATTTTGTATTAAAAATGAGGGTTAAAAATGAATGATTTAAATAATTTTACCTAATATTTTGATAAAAGAACATTTCAGTCAATTATAAAAAAAATCTCAACTCTGATCTGGTTTTTTAATTTTCTTGAAAAATTTTTCTATTTGTTTTAAATATCGTGTCTTCATTGGGAGTACGTATAATCAGTAGCGTCCAACTATAATTATGCGTCATTTTCATCCAGTAAAGAAACATAGAAGTAGAGAAAAAATTCAGCAAAATGAACAATAATTGGCTAAAAATTATCCGTTCTTAATCCGGTCTCTAAGTGGGGTCACGCAATACAGTCTTTTACGAACACCCACCCTTCCAAGTATGCTCAATTATCCCACACGACATTCCAGGAAATTTCACGAGAATTATAGTAATTCTTCTTGGAACTGAATTTTGGGGAACAAATTCCAGAGGGTGATAAATTTTTATTCAATAGAAATTAATTTCCAATCAAAACAGTTTAATTTTCAACTAAAAAA
>CAKNXH010058709.1:230456-246937 GCA_932178445.1 Andricus quercusramuli | reverse complement strand
ATGCTTGCCGTCCCGGTTCTACTCTACTCGTTTGGGGTGGTTCAATGAACGAAGAACGAGCTTAAGGCCCTTGATGTCACCACGCGTAAGATCATGCATATGCATAAAAGCTTGCATATCAATGCGTCAGTTCCGCGATTATACATTTCACGCCGTCAAGGCGGATGCAGACTTCTGAATCTCCAATGTCTGCATAACCGAATTGTTTCAAGTACAGCTTACATCGTTGCGAATGACAGAGATCCTCTCCTAAAGATGGTCAGAAACCACGAGATGATTGGCGAAGGAGCGTTCCTTTACAAAGCCGCGGAGCAAGCTGCCGAGACCCTTAGCCTGAATTTCAACATCAGAAGTGAGGAAAGTGCATTACTCCATCTAGATGCTTCCTGTCTAAAAGCCGAAGTAAAGAAAGCAGAGGTTAGTAAATTTCACCAAGAGCTACTCAACAAGCATATGCACGGAAACTTTCACAGAAATGTAGAAAAACAGGCCTTGTTAAAGGAGCAAACTTTTGCATTCCTCAAATCATCAGGGCTCAATTCAGGTATAGAGGGCTTTATTTTCGCATGCCAGGACGGTGTAATCTTCACCTTAGCATACCGCGCCCGCATTTTATGTCAAGAAGTTCCCAGTAATAGGTGCAGAGCGTGTCATGCACACGCTGAGTACCTAGAACACATACTATCGGGGTATCCGACCCACGCAGGAACAACGTATATCTATAGACATAATGCGGCCCTAAGAGTACTTTATTACCACCTTGGTCGCTCTTACGGTGTTGGTCGCGACCCTGCCCTGCAGAACGCTCCAAGGGATATAGAGTCAATTGTCCGAAACGAGAAGTGCCAGATTCTCTGGAACTACGATTTTCGGGCAGCAGTCTCCGTTGCGCACTCGAGGCCTGACATTGTTCTCCAAGACTTCGAGAAACGAACGATATTCGTGATCGAATTCGCGGCTCCGTCCGAATGCAACATCTTGGCAAAGGAGAAAGAAAACGAGGGGAGGTATCAAGACCTTAAAAGAGAGCTGCAACGACTGTACCCAAAATATTCGGTGCAAGTAATTGTTCTTGGTGTTCTCGAAGGTGCTAAATTATCACTGGTTCGTAACCTTAAAGCCATACCCGCGTGCCAAAAATATGCCAAGGCACTTGCGAGATGGATGCAGAAAGCTGTCATCCTTGGGTCGCCTCGTGTCCTCAACACACACGAGGGTTTCGCCGGCCTGTCGTTGTGATTTCGTCGTGCCCTGTGACCACCCATCTCACGGATGTGAGACGTGCCCATAGGTGTATTTTACCGCGGTTCTACTGGGGGCTATTGACATTTTCTTTTTAGATGGCAGTTGCTCTCAGTGGTACCCTGCGGTGGTTGTTTAACTTTTTTTTAAATTATATATATGTGTGTGTGTGTCAACTTATTTATTTTTCCTATATTTATATGCGTACAGTAATGTGGTTATTACCCCCGCAGCTTCGCCATTAAAACTTGTTACAGGAACTCTATCTACCTGGGCCGCACAGTGGACCTTTTTTGAAATTCTGTCTCAAAATCGTAGAACTTTGGATCGGAACGACCTGGAGGGATATTTTTTGTTTTAATTAAAGAAAAAACCTTTCCGAATATAGGAAAATTATAGAGAATGTCCAAAAAAAAATTGTGGCCATGAAAATCTGTGTTGATCTGTATATATGTTTTTATATAGATTTTTGCATGCCCAATCCGAATCTGACATGTAAATCGTTGTAAGACAAAATCCAAAATGGCGGAGACAATATGGCAGACTAATATTGTGAAACGAAACCGATTTGACTAAAATTTGCGACAAGGAGGTTTTTCGGGTCACTGATTTCAAATCCGGGGTCAAAATTCAAAAACGAGGATCCAATATGACGGACCAAAATTGTAAAAGAAAACCGATTTTACTAAAATTTGTAACAAGGGGGTTTTTCGGGTCGCTGATTTCAAATACGGGGTCAAAATTCAAAAATTAGAAATGGAGGATCCAATATGGCGGACCAAAATTGTAAAAGAAAACCGATTTTACTAAAATTTGCTACAAGGGGGTTTTTCGGGTCGCTGATTTTAAATCCGGGGTCAAAATTCAAAAATTCAGAATGGAGGATCCAATATGGCGGACTAAAATTGTAAAAGGAAACCGATTTTACTCAAATTTGCTACAAGGGGGTTTTTCGGGTCGCTGATTTCAAATCCGGGGTCAAAATTCAAAAATACAAAATGGTGGATCCGATATGACGGACCAAAATTGTAAGAGAAATCCGATTTTACTAACATTTGCTACAAGGGGGTTTTTCGGGTTGCTGATTTCAAATACGGGGTCGAAATTAAAAAAGGTGAGTCCAATATGGTGGACCAAAATTACACAACAAAATTTTGTTGTCTTAAATTTGCCTATCGAAGGGTTTGCACTTGTCGAATAATCAAATCTTTTTTTTTAGCAAAAACTATTATTACAAATATATGTGTTGACAAATCTAGAAAGCCGCGCGATTTGTAGGAAAAATACTGCAAAAGTGGTTTGGAGAATTTCGATCCGCTATTATTAAACTTTTCAATTTTTTAGCGACCCAAAAACGGCAATTTTTAGTCAAATATGTTTTTTTGCACCATTATGCTCCACCATTTTTAATTTTTTTCAATTTTGACCCCGGATTTGAAATCAGCGACCCGAAAAACCCCCTTGTAGCAAATTTTAGTCAAATCGGGTTCCTTTTACAATTTTGGTCCGCCATGTTGGATCCTTCATTTTGAATTTTTGAATTTTGACCCTGGATTTAAAATCAGCGACCCGAAAAACTCCCGAGTAGCATTCTTTAGTCAAATCTGTTTTCATTTACAATGTTGGTCCGCCATATTGGATCCGCCATTCTGAATTTTTTAATTTTGACCCCGGATTCAAAATCAGCAACCCGAAAAATTCCCTTGTAGCAAATTTTAGTCAAATCAGTTTCCTTCTACAAGTTTGTTCCGCCATATTGGTTCCTCTATTTTGAATTTTTGAATTTTGACCCTGGATTCAAAATCAGCGACCCAAAAAAACCCCGAGTAGCATTCTTTAGTCAAATCGGTTTCCTTTTACAATGTTGGTCCGCCATATTGGAACCGCCATTTTGAATTTTTTAATGTTGACCCAGCATTTCAAAACAGCGACACGAAAAACCCCCGAGTAGCATTCTTGAGCCAAATCGTTTTCCTTTTACAATGTTTATCCGCCATATTGGATCCGCCATTTTGAATTTTTTAGTTTTGACCCTGGATTCAAAATCAGCGACCCAAAAAACCCCCGAGTAGCATTCTTTAGTCAAATCGGTTTCCTTTTACAATGTTGGTCCGCCATATTGGATCCGACATTTTTAATTTTTTAATTTTGACCCTGCATTTGAAATTAGCGACCCGAAAAACCCTCTTGTAGCAAATTTTAGACAAATCGGTTTCCTTTTACAATTTTGGTCCACCATACTTTGCTTTTAACCTATTCAAGACAGGAAAACTTAAAATCTGGTGTCATACTCGTTATCGGCAATGTAGTTTCGATTAATATTTATGACTTCAGCCTGTGAGAAATTAATTATTGTTTTCTTCGCGACATAAATTTTGTATATGTATATGTTAAATTTTCCATTTTTATACGTTGATTTGGGGCAAATTTCAACAAGAAATCTTGAAATTGGAGAGAATCCTATATTCGCCAGTATTCGAATCTTTCACGACCTAAAACCTTTATCTATATTTGTTCCTACCGTGAGTGCTGAAAATATATATTAATCGACCTAGTGTTTGGGCGATTACACACGAAGACTTGAAAACAAATTATTATCCCCTTTCTTGTGGCCCTGTTGCCCTTGTGGTGGTTCACGACCAGACGATTAGCTCCGACTTGAACAATTGACTTGACAATAGTTCTGACGTGGCGTTGGGTGCTTCTGCCGTAAGTCTATTTTAATTGTCCTTAAAATAAATAATCTTCTCCGGGTCCTCGATCAAATCAAGGATAACCGGGTTTCCTAAAAGCTAAACTCACGAAAATAAATAACCCCTTGCGGGTCCTCGATCGTACTGAGGATGACCGGGGTTTCATCAAAAATAAATAACCTCTTCCGGGTCCTCGAGATTATCGAAGATAACCGGGGTTTCCAAAAAACTAAACTCGCGAAAATAAATAATTTTCTCCGGGTCCTCGATCACATCGAGGATAACCGGTTTTCCTCAAAAATAAACTCAAGAAAATAAATGATGAATTAGATAACTCCGGGAAATGGCTGAAGTAGGATTTCCGTTTTTCCATAGGTAGAAAAATCACAAAAGAATAGGCCAAGTCAGCACAAGCGTTGGGCTGAACGTCATCGTCAGGTGGTGGCCGAGCAACTTGTCCACCAGGAAGATACGCTCCCTTACCACCGACCATCAAACGAATACGTATACAAAGTCGGCAACAGAGAGCTCAAAGGCTGGTTAACGAGCACGAAAAGCTTGGACACTTACGGGTCCTTACAGTTGTGAAGGACACCCCCCAGTCCGCGTATGATTTGAGCCTAGAGAATGAGGGCGCGGTTCCCTGGAAGCCGCACTACGGGAGTTTGGCCTAGCTGCCCCGACCGAGGACACGTGTACACAGAGCCAGGAGGTTAGCGATCTCCCCCAAGCCCCTCAACACGAGCCCGGGATTACCGATCTAGCTCCAGAAATGCCTATTCCTCGACAGGAGGAAATCCAAACCCAACAAGATGACATGCGAACTACGACAGGAAGTTCCAGCCCCCACATCCCAGAGGAAGATTATTTGATACTCCGAGCTTCTCCCATTCCCTCCTCTCCAGTGAAGGTGACCAACGTGGTTACCCAGTAACCGAGGAGCAAGGCTGTCCAAAAAGAGTTCCCGTTACCAGAGCCGGCTGCCAGGGACACTAGTAAAAAAATTGCGAAATCTCGAGGTCTGAGGTATCTCCGGGTTAACCTCACGCGACAAACCCCGATAAAACGACGTCTCACAGAGGAGTGGGAGGATGCCCACTTAAGTCGGCATCAAGTAGATTCCTCCAGCCCTAAAAGGCCCCAACCATCTCCGCGACATTCTCCTGAAAAAAGGTGAAAGACCTTCATCCACCCCAGAGATCTCCAGAGTAGCAAGGTACAAACTCCTTATCACCCCGAAGATCATCCAGGAAACACGGGATCACCTCTCGTTCTCGCCGATCCCCAGAGAAACCGAGAGGATCCTTTCCCCCACCGCGAAGATCTCCAAGGAAGCAGGAAGCCTTACTTCAAGCCTTCGGCCAACGGCTAGTGGAAGTACTGATGACAAGTTCGTTAGTACAGAAATCTTGAATCAAAAATCCTCCGATTGCAACAGTGTGGACTCATATGACAAAGCGAATAACATAATGAACCAGCTTCAAAGCAAGCTATTTTAGGTAAAAACCTGGAAAATATAATTAATCGCACTATTCAAAATACGTGCTAAAATTGTTAGTTTTATACTGAGAATTTAAAGGACTCATATGATTATACTTCTAAAAACAGAATTAACGTTTGAATTTGAACTTTACAGAATTATGAGTATAAAATTAACAATTTTAGCACGCATTTTGAACAGTTTGATTACTAATATTCATCGAGTTTTCACCTAAACCAGCATTTTTTGATACTGGTTTATTAAATTACTCGCGTGTGATGCAAAAAAGCAAAGGGCTCATACTATCCCCTTGAAAGACGCCCCTCTGGAAGGTGACCTTGTTCGTCGTCAGACGATGATTCCTAGATGAGATGGTAAATCTAGTTTTCCAAAGAGGCATCAGTCTCTCTATGCATCTCACTATGTGTGGATGTACCTTCAAGCTTTCCAACAGACAGATGATAAGTCTATGAGAGGTTGAATCGAAAGCTTTCCGGTAGTCAATACAGGCCATTGACAGGACGCGCTGATGGGCGGCAGCGTCTTTACAGACACACCTGTCAATTAGAAGGTTCTCTCGACAGCCTGCTACACCTTTTTTCGAGCCTCGTTGTTCGTACATCTCTCGCCATACAGGCTCAATTCGTCGAACGATCCTGTTGTTTAGGACAGCTGTAAATATCTTATACAGTGTGTTCAAACAAGTTACTGGCCTGTAATTCTCTGGTCTGGACAAGTTGCCTTTTTTTGGTAGGAGTATAGTGCGTCCTAACACCAGCCACTGCGGAATGGGCGTCTCCGACTTCAAATATGAGGTGAATATGCGGGCCAAATGTTGGTGTATAGAAGTAAACTTCTTCCACCAAAAGTTCTTGATACAATCTGGTCCAGCACCGGAAAAGTTCTTCGTGCCTCTAAGTGTTTTTTTCACCTCTTCGGCAGTGATTGATGGACATTTCTCCTCAGATTGTATGAGGTTGTCGCAAAACTCCTTGAAACGAATGATATTGTCAGTATCTTCTTTCAACTCTAGTGTTTTCGGGATCTTGTACACCTCTCTCCAAAAAGGCTCTACCTCGTTGAGCTTCGGTAGATTTTCGACAGAAACAGGTAAGATCGCTGAAGAGGCGCGATGGGTCAGCGAGAAACTGTTGGTTCTCCCTGATCATTCTCTCCCTCTTCTGTTTTCTCCTCTTTGCGTCAGATAAAACTCGCATTTTGTCAAAAATATGCTGCTTGATTGTCAGCAGCTTTGACTTGTTTAGTGTATGATTGAAGATCCTCAGTTCTTGGGCGAGCTCTCGAATCTTTCCTAAAACAGTCTACTAGATGTTATGTAGTCAATTACACATTAAACACGGGACGCATTCTGTCTTGCCCATCCAATCTTCTTGTTCAGTTGATGCAATGGTCTTTTAGTCTTTTGATCCATAGTCAGTTTTAGCCTTCGATTTGAATCAGCCAAAGCTCTCGCAGCACCATAAAATGAGCAACTGATGGTCCAGAGGTCGGACTACTTCAAGATATCCTCACGAAGGGAGGCATCCATTTTAGCCAGATCTTGGGGCTTAGGCGGAACCTGCAAGTCAATGTTCGTCCACGTCCTGCAATCGTGATCATCTCTCAGAAGGTGCCTGCTTTCCGCGGTTGGTCTTAATGTTGCTTCCTCATCGTCGTCTGCAGCTTGTTCAAGCAGCGGTTGGGGAAGCACTCTGCGTACATATACATTTTTCAAGAGGTGGGACCGTTGATTTCACAATGACTGAATCGAAACGTGCTGAAGCTCTGGGTGTTTCGGGCACCACAGGGTGTGCATACGCGCCATAAAGCCTCTGTGAGCCGGGATATGCTGGCATCATAGCAGTCTAGCAAGTCATCGTTGAGTTGATTCGTGCACTCAATGTGGGCGCTTCATCGTTTCATCTTCTTGTTTCTATCTAAATTATTTTCAGACCGGTTGGTTTGGTGGACACCTCACCCAGGTGCCATACAGCTTTCGGCACGATTGTTACGCCTCCGCTTAGGGGTTATTCCTTTGGGACCATCCCTGGACAATTTTCCGCGACTGCTTATTAATTATTGTAACCATACTCGGCAGAAGCCCTTGGTACAGGGACCCTCTATCCGCAACCCGAGGATGCGTTCGTTTGCTTTCTCATAGGCCCTTCAGTTCGATTCCAAAGGAGTCGAAACCAAATATAATATATATGATGCGTCTAGAGCAAGAGTCGAAAAATTATCAATGTCCAAGAAAAGTGCGATCGAAAAACAGTTGGAGCAAGAAAAAGACAATTTTCGTTCCGCAGTAAAGACGAACAGATTGAAGTTGGAGGAAAAGAGCGACAACGGAGTCGCTCTTTTCCTCGGACTTTACTGTGTTCGTTTCTGCCGCGGAGCAAAGCTTGTCTTTTTCTTGCTGCAACTATTTCGACAATATTATTCCTATTTATTCACGAAGGGTTGCCATTCAGTTCTTTAGCACACACAGGATATTTTGGGGGTTTTCAAATACCTGTACAGAATCAATGAATTGTAGTAAGTTTATGTATCTGTTTGATAAGTTCTAGGTCTTATAAGTTCATGTTTCAGTTAATGCAAACATTTTTCTCTAACCTTGCTTTTGAATTGTTTAATAAACACTTTAATAAATATAAATTTAAATAAATAAAATGAATAAAATAAATAACGTATCTATGAATGTATATTTAATCTCTCCCTTTTACGGGTTTGAGGGCCTCCAATCCCTGTACATATCTTTACATTTCATCCTTAGTCTAACTTAACCGCTGCTTATATTCTAATGCCTTACATAATAACAAAAATCTTAATACTATTCTTTTTAAACTTCTAAAAATGAGCGATCTTCCAGGGCTTCCGTTTTCTCTTACCATCAAATGCATTTTCACCGATTTAAACATTCAAAATTTTCACTAACTACTTTCCCTTCAACAGGATTACCCGTTTGGCTCTGCCCTGTTCCCTTGCTTTCTCTTATTTATTCCAGTTTTTTCATCCAAGTCATTCCCTGTCCATTACCATCCAAAATCCATCTTACACACTCATCACCCTATTCCATTTGTCTTCCTTTTTCATCTTTTGCAAATATTCTGGTTCCTTCAACACTTTGACCATCATATATGTACAATCTATTGTACATCGAATCCATAATCTTTCTCCATCTCTCTTCTCCTTGTCTTACTAATAGCTCTAATTCTATATTCTGCCAATCCCAAAACCCTTCTTGTATATCACAAACCCTCCTCGTTTTTTCCTTTCTTCCTCCCATTTCGAATTTCCCAAATTTCCTCTCGTCTCCTTGTTCCGAACTTCGTCCAAACATACTTGTGCTATTCTGCTCCGCTCTCCCCTTTTCAGCTTCTCTTCAAACCTCCAGGCTATCTTAATTTGTCTCGTTACCATTCTCTCCCTTCCTAGTTCTTCCCTCAACATGTATCCTGGGCAACTCCAACTAACCCCCATTACCCATCTCAGAAATCTCTCATGCATGCTTTCCACTTTCCTATGTTCCTTCCATCCCCAGACTTCCACCCCA
Organism: Andricus quercusramuli; assembly: GCA_932178445.1. Taxonomy (NCBI): domain Eukaryota; kingdom Metazoa; phylum Arthropoda; class Insecta; order Hymenoptera; family Cynipidae; genus Andricus; species Andricus quercusramuli. The sequence continues at coordinate 237,969 of CAKNXH010058709.1, read as the reverse complement.
TAACACAATACCGCCGATACCAACGCATCAAACAACCAGACCCTCATTTTCCAATCGTCATTGAACCTTCTCTTTCCTGTACCCCACACTTGGCCCATTACTTTGCTCGCACATTCGATTCTCTTCCTCACCTGCACCTCGTTTCCCCCTCCTGCCTCAAACCAAAAACCTAAGTAACAGAACTCCTCCACACTTTCCACTGTTTGTCCGTTCATCTTCCAAACGTAACCTATTTTGGTCTTTATACTTCTGAAGCACATCACCTTGGTCTTCCCTGCGTTCACCGTCAGTTCTTTTGCTCCCACATACTCTTCGAAAGTTCTTATCATTAGGTTCATCCCCTTCTGATCGTCTGCTAATAGAACTACGTCGTCCGCGTATGCTAGAGAGTATGGTTTGCTATTACCCAGAATCGTCCCCCCTTTCCCTTTCTCCTTTAGCTTCTCCTCTAAGTCTGCCAGCAGCATATTAAGTAGTAGTGGACTCAACGGGTAAAAATTTCCTTTATCCTCTTCACTAACCCTTCCTCTATTCCCCTCTCTTTCATTGCCTGCCATAGCACTTTTCTATTCACTGAGTCAAAAGCTGCTTCAAAATCTACGAATAAGGTTACTAATATCCCTGTTTTTGTCCCTAAGCAGCAAACGGTCAGAAGGCAACGTTTGACGATTCTAAAACAACCAGATCGAGTCGTAGGGCAGAAAAAGTTGCTGAAAATGATCCCTATAAGGAAACGGAAGGTTTGCTTGTATGCACTAGGTATAGCCGATGAGTTATTTTTTATTTTATTGTTATTTCATTGTTGTTATGCATTTTATTATTATTGTTATTTTTCACTCAAAATGAAAAATCCTAGTTCAGACAAGAATGACAAGCCTATAGAACAATAATCAATTCGATTTTTCTTATTCAGATGCCATAAGTGGCGCAATCACCCAGGCCAGCCATATACCTTTTTTTTAAGATACTCACTTTGTCCGTAAAATAAACTTAGAAAAATTTTTTGACAACAAAATATTTATTTTTTTTTCGCAGTTTTATACATCAATAACCAGAATACGCTCTTAAATCACAAGAAATTCATCAAACAATACATTGAAGTACATAATACTAATATAAGTTCTTACAAAAATGCAGTTAAAGATGAAAAATACAGAAAATTGATTATGATAAAAAACGTCAATAAAACGCTCAAAGTAAGGAAAACTACGTAAAATGCAAGATGTAAAGAAAATATGCAAAAAAAATAGAAGTACAAGAAAGTAAAACTACACTGCAGTCCCGCTTCACCAGCCGTGTCGGGGGTACCCTCAGTAGACTCGAGGGTGAATCGGGACTCTCGAAACTGTAAACAATCAGGACTGTATGAACCATTCTTGTGAGAGTTTTGTCCCAAAAAAATATTTTCTTTGTATTTTTGCCATTTTGGTTTTATAATATCATAGTGAACGTGGAAATGTTTGTGCTCGAAAATCAAACTTCATCAAAGTACCTTGTTATGAGTATGTACGTAGATATAACAGGGTGGCCATTTTAATGGAAGAAAAAAATTTGCGGTAATTTCCCGGGTTTTCTCGGTTTGCAAACATTTTTCACGGTCAATAAAATTAAAAAATTTGAACTCTAAAGCTAAACATTTTTCTATTTAAAGGAATAAAAATAAACTACAAATTAAAGCACTCTAAGTGGAACTCTTGAATTTTTAACTTTTTTATTGAAGTTTAGGTTTTTGATTTCAAAATTTTTGTACTCAAATCATCAATAATTTACACGTATAAAATGTAAGGTTCTAACACTTTTCAATTACACAATTTTAAAGGAAATGCAGAGAAAATGCAAAATTTAGAATTTCTAACTTTAATAAATTAGAGTTCAAAAATTCAGATTAAATTCCCAAATTATAAATCCACGGCGTTATTTTCAATGCTACTAAATTTGTTATTGTAAAAAAATCAACAGCACCACGTTACAGGCTTCAATAAAAAAAAACTACTAAACTAAAAAAAACTAAAAAATAACAAACTGAAAATTTGTTTCGAACATTTTTTTTCTCAAAATTTCGCTATATAAATTTGCATAATGACAAATTTAGTTATTTTTATTGAACCCTACAACGCTGTGGGGAAATAAAAAATTTCCTCGAAGCCTGTAACCTGGTGGGAAAATTTATAATTTATAATTTTCCTATAGGAATTTTTACAATAACAAAATTAGTTGTTTTTATTGAAGCCTACAACGCTGCAGGCGGAAAAATTTTCTCAATATTTATTTATTTTTTTTAATTTTACTATTGACATTTTTACCGTAACAAATTTAGTGGTTTTATCGATGCCTATAACGCTATGGGGAGAAAAATTTTCTCAAAATTACTTTTTTTTTTAATCTTGCTATTGAAATTGAGGGGAAAAAATTTTACCGAAAAATTTGTTTTCAAAATTTTTACAATAACATGTTAGTTTTTTTATTGAAACCTATAACGCTCTGGGGAAAAAAGAGAATTTTCAAGAGAAGTTTCTTCCCCCACAGCGTTAAAGGCAACATTAAAAACAACTAAATTTGTTATCTTAAAAATTTCGATGGCAAAATTTTGAAAACAAACTTTTCGATACAATTTTTTTATTCCGCAGAGCGTTATAGGCTTCAATAAAAAAAATGTTATTGTAAACATTTGAAAAACAAATTTTACGATAAAATTTTTTTCCCTGACAACTTCAATAAACTAGCTGTGAATTCGATCTCGAGTGTTTCCACTTTGTTTGTAATTATGATTATATGGTGCTCATTTCACGAGCACTTTGCTTCCCATTAGCAAATGTATTTGCTTCCTCCTAGAGGAAGTATTAGTTATTTTTTTCGATAATAGACAAACCAACGTCTTCATTTTGCTCAATTTAAAAATAGAAATTTACAAAAAATACAAAATTACAAAATAATACAAAAAATGTTTTAAATACAAAGACAAATCAGATAAATCATATCTTGTATTCAAAATGATAGTATTTCGAGCTGGAACAGGGAAAGGAAAAATTCTGTCGCACCCTATCCCTTTCACAGCTCTGCGATTTTTTTAATAGAATTGTCAGAATTATTCTATTTCAAAATTTATGATCAAAAAGTTTTCTCTTCATGCGGCAACTTTGATTTATGTCGATGAAAACAGTTTTTCTGTTGGAGACAGATAATTCAAATATTATAAATGAGCATTGCTTCCTTAATCTTCAATAAAGTGTATTAATATTATAGATTAATCGATTTGCCTCAAATTAAGAAATTTTTTCCGTTCTAGCATCAACTTTGAATTATGTTAGTGGGAAAGTTTTACTATAATAGTAAGTTTTATATAAAACACGATTTAAAAAAAATATAAATTACTGTAACTTCCCTACTCTTCAATAAAATGTATTAATATTGTAGGTCAATCGATTCTTCTCGAACCAATGAATCTTTCATATTCTTGCATCAACTTCTAATTATGTTAAGAAAAAATGTTTACTATCAAAAACCGTATTTTCAAATATTATGAATTACCATAGTTTCCTTACTTTTCAATAAAATTTATTGATATTATAGGTCAATCGATTCGTTTTGAACCAAGGAATCTTCCATATTCTTACATCAACTTTGAATTATGTTGAAGAAAAAAGTTTTAATATAAAAAACCGTATTTCAAATAATATGCATTACCATAGCTTCCTTACTCTTTAATAAAATTTATTAATATCATAGGTCAATCGATTCGACTCGAATCAACACATCTTTTCTGTTCTTGCATCAACTTTAAATTATGTTAATGAAAAAAGTTTTCTATAAAAAACCGATTTTCAAAATATATAAATTACCATAACTTCCCTAATTATCAATAAAATGTGTTGATATTGTATGTCAATCGAATCGTCTCGAACCAAGGAATCTTTTGATTAAACTTTGAATTATGCTAATGAAAAAAGTTTTAATATAAAAAACTGATTTTTTAAATATTATTGAGTGCTTGAAAAAAATGCAATCAATATTTTTATAAATCCTTAGGTCAGTTTTAAGATATTAGTGAGGAAAATAAGCTCTACAAATTTCATCAATTTATGTGCAACCGTTTTCTAGATATCGTGTTCACACAAAAGCGTGACATCCATACACACACACAAACATCCTGACAATTGCTTAGAACATTTTATTAGACATTTTCAAATTAGGGAGGGTTCAATTAAATGAATGTAAAAATTTTGGAAAATGTTACCATTACAAAGCTTCCTCTATGAGGAAGCAAAAACAACTAAATTTGTTATTGTAACAATTTCAATAGCGTAATTAAAAAAAAAAATTTAGGCAATTTTTTCCCCTGCAGCACTGTAGGCTTCAATAAAAACAACTAATTTTGCTTTTGTAAGAATTTCGATCAGAAAATGTTGGAAACAAAATTTTTGTTCCACGACGTGACAGGCTTCGAGGCAAATTTTTACTTCCCCACAGCGTTGTAGGATTCAATAAAAATGACTAGATTTGTTATTGTAAAAATTTCTATAGCAAAATTTTGAGAAAAAAGTTTGAAACAATTTTTCAGTTTATTGTTTTTTAGTATTTTGAGTTTAATAGTTGTTTTTATTGAGCCTGTGCCGTGGTGAGGAAAACAAATTTTTAAATTTTTTTTTCAAAATTTTGACATTAACATTTTTAAAATAACAAATTCAGTTGTTTTTATTTATGCCAATAAAGCGCTAAAGGCTTCATTAAAAACAACTAAATTTGTTATTGTAAAAACTTCGATAGGAAAATTTTGAAAACAAATTTTTCGATACAACTTTTTTATCGCGCACAGCGTTATAGGCTCCAATGAAGAAAAACTAAATTTTTATTGTAAAAATTTTGGAAACAAATTTTTCGATAAATTTTTTTTCCCCTCACAGCTTCAATAAAAGCAACTAAGTTTGTCATTGTAAAAATTTCAATAGCAAAATTAAAAAAAAAAAAGAAATTTTGAGGGAATTTTTTCTCCTCGCAGCGCTGTAGGCTTCAATAACAACAAATAATTATTTTATCGTAAAAATTTCGATAAGAAAATGTTGAAAAAAAAAATTTTCCCACCAGGTTACAGGCTTCGAGAAAAATTTGTATCTCCCACAGCGTTGTAGTAATCAATAAGAAGAACTAAATTTCTTATTGCACAAATTTCTATAGCAAAATTTTGAAAAAAAAAAATGTTTGAAACGAATTTTCGGTTTATTATTTTTTAGTATTTTTAGTTTAGTAGTTTTTTTATTGGAGCCTTTAGCGTGGTGAGGAAAAAAAATTTGAAATTTGTTTTCGAAATTTTGCTGTTGACATTTGTGAAATGACAAATTTAATTGTTTTTATAGATGCATTTTTGTAAGAACTTATATTAGTATCATGTACTTCGATGTACTGTTTGATGAATTTCTTGTGATTTAACGTACCAATTGGACATGCCAGTTGACAGCGTAAATTTTTTAAACAAAAGTTTCTGCTTAAATTTTGTTTTTTTCAAGGTAAAACTTACGAATAGTATTGTACACTTTTGGAATCTCTTGAATAATTCTTCTACCTGAGCATATTATGATGAGAAATCTTAAAACCTCGCTGAAAAATGAATTTTTCTCAATAATTATCGAATATGTATTTTATTTATTTTACTTACTTTACTTATTGCATCTATTTTATATATTTTATCTATTTTATCTATCTTATTTATCTTATCTATCTTATCTACCTTATTTATCTTATCTATTTTGTCTATCTTATCTATTTTATCTATCTTATCTATCCTACCTATCTTATCTATCTTATCTATACTATCTCTCTTATCTCTCTTATCTATCTTATCACCGGTTCGTAACCTTAAAGCCATACCCGCGTGCCAAAAATATGCCAAGGCACTGGCGAGATGGATGCAGAAAGCTGTCATAGGTGTGGCCATAGGTGTATTTTACCGCGGTTCTACTGGGGGCCATTGACATTTTTTTTAGATGGCAGTTGCTCTTAGTGGTACCCTGCGGTGATTGTTCAACTTTTTTTAAATTATATATATATATATATATATATATATATATATTCGGTTTCGATTCCCTTGGAATAGAACCGAAGGGCTTATGACAAAGCCACCGAACGCGTCCTCGGGTTCCGGATAGAGGGTCCCCGTACCAAGGGTTTCTGCTGAATATGGTTACAATAATTAATAAGCAGTCGCGGACAATTGGACGACGTCTCAGAGTATCAGCCTTATCCTTGCACGCGGGGCTCTACAAGGATTGACAAACCCTTTCCCTAGCTGCTCGTGGGAACAACAATGAAACCAACAAACCACCAAAATGTTGTAGATGCGGTTCAAAACGATCGAACGAGCAGAGCACCCGACAATGGATCGGCAAACAACACCGATCATCCTAGAGTTCGGGGTGGTGAAAATAATTTAGATGGAAACACGACGACGAACCGGCGAAACGCCCACATTCAGTGGACGGATCAACTTTAGAATGACGTGCTAGACTGCTACGATGCCAGTATTATCCCTGTTCGCGGAGGCTGTATGGCGCGTATGCATACTCTGTGGTGCCAGAAACACCCAGAGCTTCAATACGTTTCGCATCAGTCTTTGCGAAATCAAGCCGACTACCTCCGGAAAAATGGATATGTACGCGGAGCACTTCCTCAACCGCTGCTTGAACAAGCTGCAGACGAAGATGAAACGACATTAAGACCAACCGCAGAAAGCAGGCACCTTCTGGAAGACGATCGCAATTTCAGTACAAGGAGGAACATCAACATGCAAATTCCTCTTAAGCCCCAAGATATGGCTGAAATGGATGCCTCCCTTCGTGGAGATATCTCGCAAGAGTCCGACCTCTGGACCATCAATTGCTCAGTTTATGGTGCTGCGAGAGCTTTGGCTGATTCAAATCGAAGGCTGAAACCGACGATGGATCAGAAGACCAGACGACGCTTGCATCAACTGAACAAGAAAATTGGATGGGCAAGACAAAATGCGTGCCGTGTTCAATGTGTGATTGACTACATAACATCTGGTAGACCGTTCACGGAAAGGGTTCGAAAGTTCGCCCAAGAACTAAGGACCTTGAATCACACACTGAGCAAGTCAAAGCTGCTGACAATCAAGCAGCATATTGTTGACAAAATTAGGCTGTTATCTGACGCAAGGAGGAGGATACAGAAGAGGGAGGGATGGAACAGGGAGAATCAACAGTTTTTTGCTGACCCATCACGCCTCTTCAGTGATCCCCCTGTTTTTGTAAAAAATCCACCCAAGCCCAAGGAGGTAGAGACTTTTTGGAGAGAGGTGTACAAGATCCCGAAAACACTAGAGTTGAAAGAAGATACTTACAATATCATCCGCTTTAAGGAGTTTTGCGACAGCCTCATAAAATCTGAGGAGGAGTGCCCATCAGTCACTGCCGAAGAGGTGAAAAAAGCACTTAGAGGCACGAAGAACTTTTCCCGTGCTGGACCAGATTGTATCAAGAACTTTTGGTGGAAGAAGTTTACT